>JAUCMU010000126.1:41940-55387 GCA_032275025.1 Enteromius treurensis
TATTTATATGTATACATAATAAGTATACAATAATATATAATGTAAAGAAAAACTTTATTATATTATAAAATGTATAGCCGATATTATATAGACATGATAGATTAGGATAAGGAAATTATATTTCCAATAATATTTCCTTAAAAAATGTGATGATTATATGATCTCTTTGCTAGCAGTAAGTACTTGTATTTCCGTATACAAGTATTTCCAGTCTTTATATAGTCTATATTGTAATAATCAGTCAAAATAGTTAATCACAGAACAAGTTTCCCATTTCAGCTCAAACCAGCAGTGAGGTTTCGGGGGGGAAGGGAGTAGAATGAAACTGCACATGCGCAGAAAGGATTACATTCAAGGGAGATGAAAGCTATTGATTACAGGGATTTCTCGCGCTCCTAATAAACTTTTTGCCGCGCATTTTATTAAACTGAATTACAATATTCAGAGCATTTGGAAAGGAATCGAGTGGAATCGGATTACCTCATCCAAGAAGATAATCTCGATGCAAAAATAATCAGGTTTAATTTTTTTGCGATGGCGCGATGGTTTGCGAGACACGTGATTGGATCGAGCCAATCATGGCGCGGCAACGACAGCCATGTCTTCTTTGTTCTGGATTTATCAACGTTGTTGACTAATTACAAGTTTAAAGTTTTTGGATTTTTAAAGATTGCGTTTTTACTCGCGAGGGAATGCTCTCGTGTGCAATGTATCTCAATAAGACGACCAGTTTTGGGGAATTCCTGCTTGAAACCAATATAAGCCACGCGAGTGCTTGTGTGGGTTGTCACGTGACTCTCCCTGCCCCCACTTCGATCCAATGAATGGGGAAGAAGAAGTCGGACATGTTTGAGGGAAATGTGTTGAATAAAGAAACGTGGCTGAAGACAAGAAGAAAATCAGGATTTTTCCCAACAATGAGGAATTCGACATATTTTGTTTTTCATTTTTATTTTCAATTCACTTAATCTGGATAGAGGTATACGTTAAGAGATTTAGATTTATTTTTAGGGAACAAAATTAAGTTATTGTAAAACATTGTTAATAATTTAAATGAGACCTTTTGGTTTAAATAATTTATAGACAACAATAATTTGGCTGGTTTAGTGTTGTTTTTGGTTTCCCTCAATCTATGACATTGTTTCGAATCTGTAACCTTGGCTGAGGGGGATGGGCGGCAGTATATTTGACAAAAAATCCGCTTTCCTACACGATTTTAACTCTAAAAACTGTTTAAAATATAGTTCGTCGTTTCAGTGTAATATGCTTTCAGGCGTTTAACATGTATTAGTGGCTTCGGGAAACTAAATCTTTTAATCAGTGTATTTCAGATGTCTCTAAAAATATAAAAAGGCTGATGTAGAAACTTCGACAAGATTTGTTGATAACGATGGCCTTTTATTGTAACAAACAGAAAATTTCGTTAGAATTAAACGTATTTTCGGTTTTGTAGGTGTTTCTGGTTTTGGTAGTTGGAGCTCAACGCTGGCCTAAACATAGTAGTCTTTTTGTTTAGTTTTTTGCTTGGGTTTTGTGCACATTTATAATCTAATTCGATTATTTACGTATTTTCGGCTCAACTTAAGTTAGTTTTATATATATTTTGTCCTTATCGTGTTTTAACTACTGCGTGTCGTCGTATGAAGAACCAAAGTTGCTGCGTCATTTAATGGACACTCCTTGTAGGCCATGTTTAATCGACAGAGAAGGGCATCTCCTTTTTGTTTGCTTGTTGTAATACCGGGTCCGCGTTTGCTACGTGTTTTCTTACATTGGGTTAAAAAGTTGCTTTATTAATTTTTTTTAATTAGACATAACACTGCGTTTTTGACTCTTTTAGGCCTCGGTTTGCTGTTTTAGTTTTACTTTCGGGAATTTAGCAACATCATGAGGTTGCCTTTAGATGTTGTAGCTTTTTTTTGTAGCATTTTTTCGTGATTTGTTGGTAGTCGATAAGAAACAGGCTGTAAGGAGAGGTGAACTATACGTGTGTGTGCCGCATTTGTCTGTTACGCGTGACTAAACGGCTGAGCCAATGGCTTCTTTCCAACCTGCCCTGGACGCTCGCGCCTTAGTTCTGGACAGCCAATCAGCGAAGCCTGTTGACGTAACACAAAACTCTTGAGAAACGCAGTGTTTCTGGAGTTGTTACGGCGTCTTTGAATGTTTTAAATTATTCGCTAAACCGTTTTGCTAATATTCAGTATTGTATCTGTAGCAGTGGCGTTGCTTAGACATGTTTTTTTTGCGAAATAATCTGCTTTAAATCCACAAATCGTGCTCAGGGTGATGTGAGGGTGTGGACTGTCTGATTGACAGCTGGAGTGGCCTGTAGAATTCGCGTAGGCGTGTACATATGGCGTTACATCAGCCAATGGAGCCGTCGAAGGGTTTATAAAAAGTCGGGCGGAGCCGTAACGTCGCCATTTCATTGTAGCTCTGAGCTGGAGGATAGAGGAAGTCAGAAAAACAAGGCCGCGAAACTCGGATACGCGAACGAAACCGGTTTATAAACAGAATCCGGATCCATCCCGATGGAGACGGCCATTAGCCCGCCCTTTGACAGGTACCGGTTGGAGTAAATGGCATTGCACTTGTTCTGTGAACGAAAATGTTGTTGGAATATTGTCATGATTCGGCATCTTTCGGAATAATTTTATTTAAATCACTTGCGAACTGTCGCGATAAAGATCAATTGAAAAACTGGATTATTAAGACTGAGTTGACTTTCTAATGGCAGTAATGTGACTTTATTTTTACAATGTCATTACGCGACTGGTCTTCAAGTTTTTAAAGTCTGTTTTTAACGAGAAACTGCCCGCGTTTAGTGCGCATGCGCACTCTCGCTCCATGTAACGGTTAGTTTATTAACAGAAATACCATGTCCCTGTTCAGACTGAGGTTTGAGCAATACAAACCTATTTTAAATATCTGAGACTCGTGTGAATTGTGTAACAGATTGTGTGTTGTTAAGCATGCCGTGCTAGGCTGCGAACGGGAAATTAGCTTGGTTAGCTAATGCTAACAGCGACCAGCGTCTACTATATTTTAGTAGTATGTAGTATTCAGTCTTTTAAAACACCCTTTTTTTATGATTATCCACTCGTTATTATAAAATTGTTAAATAAATTAGTTTGGGTGGTTAAACTAAAAAGTGTGTTCTGTTATTACGCGGCATCGATCAGTTGTTCCGCGAGTGTGTTACAGTGGCCATGTGGTTGTGGGTTTGATCGCTAGATTATAATACTGTAGCTTTATGGTTTAAGATCGATATTTCAATGAGACATATTTTAAGTGATATGTATAACGTTAGATTTAAATCATAAGGCGGTGCCTTGACAAAAAAAAAACCTAGTAAATGTATCTCAGCATCGGATGTTATTTTTGCCTTTGATGTAACGATGAGTTTGTTTGGCTTACTTTGTGGATATGTTGACCAGTTTTAGTTTCATTAAACGTTTTGGTCATAACGAAACTCGTCTCATGTTGCGCTTCCGCCTCGTACCACGTGGACTTTTGTCAACATTTTACACGCGTGGAGGCCTCCGCTCTGCTCGAGCCTCTGATCACATCACGCATTATTTTGGTGTCGAGCGCCATTGATTGTGAAACCTAATGGCACAGCACTGAATAATTTGTGGGGTTGTTTCACTTTTGGTTGCTTAGCAACGCGAGTAGTTAAAGGAGCCGCGTGAAGCCTGCCATCTGCCCCCCCCTCCCAATCAGCATGCACTAGATTGGACAGCAAAAAAAAAATAGTTCTATTATTTGTTTTTCTTCTTTTCCATAACCTTTGTATGCCAACGTTTTACTTGACTGAAAATAAAAGTTTTAAATGTGAACACTTTGTGATTTTTATTTTTATTTTTTTGTATCATTTAGCACTGTCTAAATGTATATATTTTGCTTGATATTCTCTGTCAACTTGACTAAATATTTAAGCTTAAATGATACTCAGTCCAAACTGGGGCAAGTATGCAAACCTTCACTTACAGAAACTGGCTGGAAGGCATGAGAGAGCAACATATCTGCAGAATGCGTGAACACCCACCCCAAATGTCTGTAGTGTTGTTATTAAAATCAAGTAACCGCTGCAATGATTTTACAAATGTTGCATCATTATGTGCTATCTGTGCAATCCCGATATACACTGAGAATGAATCCCAAGAGGATGCGCATGTAATAAATTGGATGCTACCAACTTGTTCACTTTAAAGTGTTGAACAATTAGGCTTCAGAAGGTAAGTCTTAGTGAGGCAATAAGGTTCTTCATACTATGATTTTTTTTTAAAAAGTGAACCTAAAGTTACTGAGGGTAGTGCAATTTCTATATTCCCCATATTGTAAGTTGCTTTGAATAAAATTACAAAATTTAATACAAGTTCTTAAAATGTCAAATGCCATAGACATGAGTTTAGCATGCAAATTTAAAATATATATATTGTTTTTGTTTTATTTAAGAAAAATACATTTCAATATTTTTCCAGCTAAGAATTCATATCTTGGGTATGTTACATATATATAAATCAATTTTTTTTAAAAATTAAACTGGTAATTATATTTTTTTTGGTAAGGATCTATGATGAAAATAAGCCTATCCTATATTTACTAACCATTTAATAAAAAAATGTAGGATGAATAATTGGTCCAAAGGACAGGAAGAATTGATTGATTTTTTTTTTTTTTGTTCAAATTATTTATTTTGAGGTTTGCATTCTCATTGGCTAATTCCTCAGATGCACACAAACATGACCTGATCTGGGTTATTAGGTCTGTTTAAGGCCCTGCCCCAGGTTTCAGTAGGACAGTGGTTTGGGATGTGTTCTAGCATAAATCACCCATGCCGGGACAAATAAACTGCTGAAGGGGCTATTTGTGTCTTCATGCTTGATGCACATAAGAAAAATGCACCATTTAGTCAGAATCTTGAGTCATGACGAGTCTACCGTGATTGTGTTGACTCTTCATATTTAATGCATGTTTCATCACATTTAGTCATCAAGCTGTTCACTGTTCTGTTTCTGGTTATAGTTTAGCAGTTAGTTTATAATTGTGTGATCTCATCCTGTTCTCCGCAGCTCTCTGGGCGGGGGCGACGGCATGCAGGGGGTCACCATGATGATGGAGCAGAGCATCTCCACTCCTGGCAAACGCATCCGCAAGCCGTCGCTGCTGTACGAGGGGTTCGAGGGACCCGCTCTGCCCCACGTCCCTCAATATGGGCCCCCTCAACCCCCTGTGAGGGACCCCGCTCGCCAGGGCCGCATGACCAACCAACTGCAGTTCCTCCAGAAGGCTTTGCAGAAGACGCTGTGGAGGCATCACTTCGCCTGGCCTTTCCATGAGCCGGTGGACGCCTCCAAGCTCAACCTGCCTGTGAGTTTGAGGGACTTGTTTTTAGGCTCTGTGTTTACATATTAAACAGGACAGCATGCTGTTAAACAAGTAACAGGCTGTGTGTTTTTCTGACTTAATAATGACTTGTTTTATGTCATGCAGGATTATTACAAAATCATTAAACAGCCCATGGATATGGGGACTATCAAGAAAAGACTGGAAAACAATTATTACCGCAGTGCCAACGAGTGCTTGCAGGATTTCAACACCATGTTTACCAACTGCTACATCTACAACAAGGTCAGTTTGTTTGTGTTTAGGTAAAACGGTTCTGTGAGCTCTGACTTCTTCAGAGCTTGGATTTATTTTGTTGCAATTACTTGCATCAGTGGTATCGTCTAGAGACTGCCGTGATCTCATAGTCGTCTGTTTATTACAGCCAACAGATGACATCGTCCTGATGGCTCAGTCTCTGGAGAAGGCTTTTCTGCAGAAGGTAGCGCAGATGCCCCAAGAGGAGGAAGAGATTCCTGCACCTGTCCCTAGAGGCAAACAGGGCAAACCTAAAAAAGGACACAAATCATGTAAGAATGATGAAGAGAGTAGTTGACAGGATTTTCATGGTCATGGTTTTTATAGCTCACACACACACACACACACACACACACACACATACATATATTTGTATATATTAGCTTAATATCTTAACATGTGTATCTAGACATACATCAATACATATCTCCAATAAAAAAAGATATAGTTAAAATAATAATTTCCAGACCTGGAAAAGTCACAGAGATAAACAAAATCCTAAAAAGTTATGAACATTTTTGGAGTTTATTCTGTAAATATAATGTATAATTATAAGTATTAATATAATGTAATTGTCTAATTATATTATAATTAAATTAATTAATAAATTTGATTTTAATTATTAATATGCTACTTACTTAATAATTTATTAATATTATTTTATATATACATGTTAATATATATTATATATAATTTTTTTTTTTTTTTTTTTGTTAATTTTTTTTCATTTACAGACAATTTTTGTGTTTGTAAAATTTTTATTTAGATTGCCAATTACTTTCCAATAGTATAATTAAATTACATTCAGTTATATCACTTACTTGAAATAATTAAAAAAATTGAGTAATTAATATTGATTTGCATTAAAACTTAATTGGTGCTTATGCATTCACAGTTGAAATTCTACTGGTTCTGATGTGTTTGGGTGCTTTCATGTTCATATTTTTCCATCTCTTTCTCTAGTCTCAGGTGGATTCACGACAGCTCATCAGGTCCCTGCTATATCTTCCGTGTCCCAGTCGGCCTACTCCCCTCCCACTCCAGACACCCCAGACTCGATCCTCTCCACCCCACCGCAGACGCTGATAACCAAGACTTTGCTTCCCACCTCACACAGCACCCCTGCACTGATGGGCCTGCCTCCTACTCAACCGACTGCAAAGGTAAAACTACCTCATTCCTAAAAAAAAAGACTCTTTACACATATTTAGCTGCAGATGCAGCATTATCCTTGTTGTATAACCAAATATTTGCATTCTAGATGCAGTGTAAACAATTTATATAATTGTTTTTAATAGAAAAAGGGTGTCAAGCGCAAGGCAGACACGACCACCCCTTCCACCACGGGCATGCCGCTCACTTTAGGCGTGGGTGGGATGGGTCTCGGCATGGGTGGAGGTGACTCCCCTCTCACCCTCTCGGCTTTGGGTGAGGACCCCAAGCAGAGCCTGTCTCTCGGCCTGGGTATGGGCATGGCCATGGGCCTTGGAGGAGGCCTGGTTGGAGACAAAGTGCCGGCAAGACGCGGTGGCAGTGGCAGGCCCATCAAACCACCACGAAAAGACTTGCCTGACTCCCAGAACCAGCATCAGCCGGTGCGTCGAGGGAAGCTGAGCCAGCAGCTCCGGTACTGCAGCACGATTCTCAAAGAGCTGCTGTCGAAGAAACACGCAGCCTACGCCTGGCCCTTCTACAAGCCAGTGGATGCTTCCTCACTGGGTCTGCATGACTATCATGACATTATCAAGTATCCCATGGATCTAAGCACAATTAAGGTTTGTATAAAGAGGTTGTTGCATGATAACATGTAGCCGTGCACATGATCAAACCTGATGATTGTCTCTCTCTTACAGAGGAAAATGGATCATCGGGAGTACAGGGATGCATTGCAGTTCGCTGCTGACATCAGGCTAATGTTTTCAAACTGTTACAAGTACAATCCCCCTGATCATGATGTGGTGGCCATGGCCAGAAAATTACAGGTATGCTTGCACTTAGATTAAAAAAAAAAAAAAAAAATTCTCAAGTACACTGTACTCTTTGATATCTGGCAACGTAGCTTGTTACCAATTAGGGTTGTGTCGATAGACGATGCCATCACTTTTTGTCAGTCGTGGGGCGGGGCTTGCTGTTTTAGTTACAAATCTTAATTAAAATATACAATTAACCGTGCAGCTCTGTTTCCACTTCCCATTCAAATTGCTGGAATCCAAAGCTGGATATTAAAAATGTCATCTCTCTGTTTCAGGATGTCTTCGAGTTCCGGTTCGCCAAGATGCCGGACGAGCCCCTGGTGTCCCTCCCACCTGCATCCCTGGGCGGCGGTCTGGGCGGTCACTCCTCCTCTTCCTCCTCCTCTTCCTCGTCGTCGTCAGAGAGCGACGTGAGCAGCGAGAGTGAGAGCGAGAGCAGCCAGAGCTCCGACAGTGAGGAGGAGAGAGCGCATCGCCTGGCCCAGCTTCAGGAACAGGTGTGTACACAGGTAGCCGCCCAACTTTTCCATGCAGCAAAGTCTGCTAAAACCGGCTCAGATTTGACATAGTTGTACATTTACTGAGAGCTGCTGTGGGATTAGAGAGAGAAACGCAGTGACACTCACTCGCTCGCTTGTCTGCAGCTGAGGGCGGTGCACGAGCAGCTAGCAGCGCTGTCCTCTACACCCATCATCAAGCCCAAGAAGAAGAAGGAGAAGAAAGACAAGAAGAAGAAGAAGAAGCCTGAAAAACACAAGCGGGGCAGGAGCGTGATGGAGGAAGAGGTAGTTGTCCGGCCGCCGAAAACGCCAAAACTCTCCAAGACACCAAAGAGCAAGAGCAACAGCAAAGCAGCGAGCTCCACTCAGGGCAAGAAGAACTCCAACAAGAAGAGCAGCAAGAGCAAGTACGTCCAACATAGTGTTATTCATACTAGAGCTGCACGATCATGACAGAAATCATAATTCTCGATTATTCCCTTGAAATTGTAATTGTGATTTTTAATGACGATTATCACAATTTACACTGAATGATGTTTATACCATTGTTTGAAGCATATTTTTAGGCCCTGTTTACATTTTTGTTTTAAAAAGCATACGTTTTGCTCGTTTACACCTATTTTGGCATTTTCCACCCTCAAAAACTGAGAACGCTGCAGTCCCCCGTTTTAGTTTGAAAACGCCGGGGTTGCGTTTCAGTGTAAACCAAGCAGAACGGAGACTTTCACATTCGCTCCTTTGAGCTCCTTTCTCCTCGTATCCTTGACCACCGTCTAAACAATAACATCAGGCTCGTTGTTTTACCCAGAGATATGCGTTGGTAGATTCCCCATTTGAACACCCCAAGCACACAGACATATCTATACTTGTACCTGCATGAATGGTCATGTGACATTTAGGTTGTGTAGTGTAAACAGAGATTGTTTCTGAAGTGCAGCGGGAACACGAGTGTAAACGAGGATCGTTTTCATTCTGAACTGCTGTTTTAAAACGAAAGCACTAACGTAAACAGAGCCTTTCATGAACATAAACAAGCTGAAAACACTCTTAACTAAAAACCTTTATTGCTTTTCTATAGTATTATAGCCTCAGATGTCAATTATACATTGAATTGGTTTATTTAAAAAAAAAAAAAAAAGCTAAACTATGCATGGTATTATAATGTTATAAAACTAAAACAATGGTAAACCCCTTACGATAACAAAAAAACACATCTTAAGAACAGAACAACATAAGTGGGCTTTAAACGATTATATAACTGGCATCTGTAATTATAACTGCGATTAGAAAATTGATTTAATTCTCACAGCCTCAACTCGTTTGAACCTAAAAAGAAAACCTAACAAAAACTTTTTTTTTTTCACTTAGGTCCTCAAAGAAATCTCAACCCCCTGCCTTTAACCCTCACCAAATGAGCCAAGGCAGTCTCACGCCGCACTACGACTCTGAAGAGGAAGAGGAGACCAGCCCCATGAGTTATGATGAGAAACGACAGCTCAGTCTGGACATCAACAGGCTGCCGGGCGAGAAACTGGGCCGCGTCGTTCACATCATCCAGTCGCGAGAGCCCTCGCTGCGTGACACCAACCCAGAGGAGATCGAGATCGACTTCGAGACGCTGAAGCCGTCCACGCTCCGCGAGCTGGAGCAATACGTCATGATGTGTTTACGCAAGAAACCACGCAAAACTAGTGGTAAGAGCATTTCGATTCATTTATTTATAGCTGATTATTTATTAATTACATGGATTGATTTGTTTTTGGAACATTGTAATAAAAAAAAAAATCAATGCGTTAAACTGTTGAAATGAGTTTCTGAATGAATCAGATGTTTGAATGTATCTGTTGAAAGACTTGCTGTGACCTGCCAATGGTTTGAGTCTCATTTTGAGAGCATCATGTGTTTTTGTGTTTTTAAATCAGTTCATATTTCAGTATTCCTTTTTTTTAAACCTTAATATTGCCATTATGCAATTTTGAATATTTTCTGAATGAACTAAATGTTTGTAATGTCTACTGAATGGTTTTCTCATCTAACACAACTACTTTATTTTATCTTTTTTTGTTGGTTTCTCAGATAAAATTAATATGTGATTAGTTCGATTTATTAATTGGCACGTTATGTTGTTGATAGGAATTTTCTTATTTCACACCCTTTTATAAATGTGCAGTTGATTTTTGATATGGGTTTCCTTGGAAAAGGAAGGTTTGTTCTTGAGCAGCTGATGGGAATCTGATACTAGACTTTAACCCATAACCAGTCTCCGCACCTTTCTTGGTTTTATTCAGCACACTTAACAGGAAGACCTTAATCTGACCTTTACCCTTCCTGTGAACAAACACAATGCTGGTCTTTCATTCCTCCAACTGATGTTAATGTCAGAAAGAGTCATCGCTTAAGTGACTCATGCAGCAATATAAGTGCAAGGTTAGATAATTACATGCTTAGAGGAAGAAAAAGGAAAAATACAGTACCGTTTCAAAACTTTAAGGTCGATAGGATTTTTTTTTAAAAATGTTTTTGAAAGAAACATATCTGCATTTATTTTGGCTGCATTTATTTTGATAAAAAATACAGTAATGTGAAAAATGATTGCAGTTTAAAACAACTCCTCTTTAAATATATTTTAAAATGTATTATTCCTATGATGCAAGGCTACACTTCAGTACCACGTGATCCTTCAGAAATCATGCTAATATGATGACTTGATTATCAAGAAACATTTCTGATTATCATCAATGCTGAAAAACAGTTTGCTGTTTAATGTTTGTTTGTTTGTTTTTTAATTCAGTAAAAAAATTTAATGAAGTAAATTATTAAAAAAAAACAAAGCATAAATATTTAAATTTAAAAAAATTATGAAAGAGAAAAAGGCAATATAAATATATTTACTGTGACCCTGGTTAAATTAAGGTGATATCAGGTGTTATTTTTTAATTATAGTATCCTATTGAATCTTTTGCACAGTTGTGTAAATATTTTTAAATTTATATGCGTGTATATATATATATATATATAATATTATTATTATTATTATTTTTCCTATTTTATATAAAGTAATTAAGTCTTGGACAAAATTGACGCTTTTATTTTAAGTAAAACAATCATGCCACACTGGAGAGTATTTACTCTACAAACAGAAATTCACATTATATTTTCCTACTGTATTTTATCCATTTATATTACATCTTTGCTTTAACATTCAAGCCACTCGTACAGGTAGAGACTCTCTTGACTGATTATGACAATAATGTGCATCTATAAAGATGCTGTGTGGTAGATCTGACTGAATGTGCTTCTTGTGTTTTCCAGTGGCAGTCAAAGGCACTCCAGGAAAATCCCGCGAGGAGCTGGCTCTGGAGAAGAAGAGAGAGCTGGAGAGACGCCTGCAGGACGTCAGTGGCCAGCTCAACTCTGCCAAGAAACCACAGAAAACCAAAGGTAAGGGCCGAGATTTTCAAAGATGATTCAGAACCAGGTTAATCGAGACAAACTGAATAACCCGTCTCTGTTTGTGTCTCAGTGGAGAAGCCCATCGCGGCGGAGTCTCATGCCGTGGCGTCTCGTCTCAGCGCCAGCAGCTCCAGCTCCGACTCCTCCTCTTCATCCTCCTCTTCCTCCTCCTCTGACACCAGTGACTCAGACTCAGACTGAAAGAACGGACTTCAAATAAAACATGCACTCCATCCCAGAATTGAGTTTCTGCTCTTAATAACAGTAACTAATGAGGAAGGGCAGTATTTCTCTGTAGATGTAGGGGATTCTGGGAAATGTTGGACGGAGAAGGCACTGACGGGAAAAGCAGACCAGGGCATCATTGTCTAGTTTGGGACTCCTTTCTGTTAGTCCATCCTTCTTTACTTTGTGTATATACGTGTACAAAGATATATAAATATCTATTTTTTCTTTTATAAAGAAGAATTTTAAGCAATTCCCTGTTAGGGAAGAAAAGAAATTGTTTTCTTTTGTGAATATTTTTCCCCCCCCTTTTTCTCTCTCCCTCTTTTCGTTATGATCTTCTAGTAGTTTGTCCTAATGAAAACAAAAGGCTTGGAGTGGAAACTGCTGTCACTTTTGTTTGCATGAGCGAGTGTGTGATGTGTATGTGTGCCATTGAATCCCGTGGTTTCCTCTTTACACACTTTGCACATACGTGATGTATTGGCGCTTGGTTGTGCAAAACAAAGCTCCACCTATTCAAATGGCATCTGTACTCCCAGAAGTTATGAGAACAGGGAGTCTCTGTCCGATGGGCGACCCGTTGGCTTTAGTGGCATCTTAAAACTTGAATCTGAGCACCTCTCCATCCAGCCTGCTTTATTTCCGTGGTCAAATGAATGGGTTCAAATCTCCATTGTTTTATATACAAACATACAGAATCCTGCTCTTTGTATTCAGCTGGGCCACATGAGCATTTGTTTTGGATGCATAAATTATTTTCCTGTTCATGTGGTTTCAGTCAGGATTTCAAGAGCAGAACAGAGTCTTAGATGCACTATGAGAGGTACACAGCTGCTTAATTAGGTGTTGACGTGAATACTGTTTGTAAATCTTGGTTTTTGAGTTTTAGTCTGGGTTTTGTTTTAGTGTTGTTTTTTTTTATTTTAATAATTCGCCCAGAGTTAATGCACAGTTTATGGTTTTAACAAAGTAACCCTCATATTCAGAAGTTAAATGCTTGGAAATATAATTTGTTTCATAGCACATGCTGTTACACAATAATGGCAACAATGAAATATGACGTTTGTATTTTCTTTTCTTCCAAAATGTGTACATATGTAACAGTTTTATGACCTCGCAGCTTGCATCTGTCGATATGACCCGATTTGTTTCCTGCATTACATTTTTTTCTTTTGTTTACTACTGTCTTCAACTCTTCTCTTTAGTATTGTGGCTGGTTTTTTCCACAGCTTGTTGTTTTGTTTTTTTTAAAAAGACAACAGCAAAACATAACAACGACATGAAACCTCAAGCTGTAAGCATCATCTCAACAGATGCTTCATGCGACCATTATTCTCATCTGAAAAATGTCATGTTAATAAAGAGGGTGAGATGTCCTTAAAACAAAAACCTGTGGCTCAGTGTGTTACTTCAGGTGCATGTTATTTCATTAGCTCATTTACATGATTATGTTGGAATATATAGTATCTAGGCATATTATAGTTATTTAAAACCATGAAAAAATGCTGCTTGAAATGATATATATGTGTATATATATATATATATATATACACACAGTGGATACAGAAAGTATTCAGACCCTTTGCTGTGACACTCATATATTTAACTCAGGTGCTGTCCATTTCTTCTGATCATCCTTGAGAT
>JAUCMU010000126.1:55487-79390 GCA_032275025.1 Enteromius treurensis
ATATATATAATAAATTAGTATTTAGTACAAGTTACACTAAATGAAAATGATAAAGTCGCAATTAGCTGAAATTAATAAAATATGTATATAGAGCGAGATGCATAAATGAACAAATTTATTAAATTTGCTATTTATGTTATAATAAAGCTAACTTTGGTGTAAATTTTAATTCATTAATATCTGTAAAAATACATTGCACAGATCAGTAATACCTTGAGCCTCTTCAGAATTATCATCAATTAAGCCTGTTAGCATGAACATCTGTTAGCATTCCTATTCATCTCTATGGCAGTTCCTCATTTAGCAGAAGCATAGGTTTGAGGTAAGTGTTGTAATATTTGCGTAATATAAATATATGTACAGATGTTTTTTTTTTGTTTTTTTGTTTTTGTTATTTAGGTCAGTTAGTAGCTCATTGGGTTGACAAACTGAGTTAATAATTATTGTGTTATTTTGTTCATTCATATGTAACGTTAATGCTTTAAAATATTTATTTTAATAATAATTTTTAGATAATAGTGTGTATTCTTTAAGAATAAGATCTTATAGGCTAACAGAAACGTGTTTTAGTTAAAAAAACTAAGCAAAACAAAAAAAACATCGCACTTTTTGTTCCTGATGTCACGCGTGATTGGTACTAAATCATGAGGAAACTCTTCTCAAATAGCACTTGAAGAATAACACAGATATGAGGATCTTTGGACTTGTTCTGGTGGGCTTTGCTTTTTTGTTGCGTTTCGTCTAAAGGTGAGTTTTTTTTTCCTTTAATTTGTTTGAAGACAGGACAGACTTGTAGTCTGGCTATTTTATGGTGACTGATCATATGATCAAATATATTGTTAGCTTCTCTTCTTGTGGTTTGTTAAATATACGTTCCTGTTTGAGCTTTTTAAAACGTCAATTTTTCTAGAATAATTAGTTTCTATGGTTCAGTGAAGCCAATCTGCCAAAAAGACAGCTGGTGGAATGTGTCACTTTATGATGTAATAATGTAGGTAAGCATCGCCTCTGCAGAGGAAGATCAACACCTGCTTCCATAGACATATAAATACATGGACGCCTCATTGGCTGCTTTGAGCCGTTGCTGTGATACGTCAACGCCATCTTTCTCCGGGCAAGACTGCTTTATAAACAAATATCGGTGAATGGAGGAGCTGCGGTTTTTAGGATCAAATCACGATAACGTTTATATTTATCAGCCGATTTCAGTGGTTTGTGATATAATTGTGACTTTGCCTCCAGTTATTGAGTCAGGCTTGGAAAATTGTTAATTTTTTAAAAGAAATTATGAAAGCTCACACTCCTGTTGATTTTGTTTATTAACGATT
The DNA here is from genome assembly GCA_032275025.1 of Enteromius treurensis. Taxonomy (NCBI): domain Eukaryota; kingdom Metazoa; phylum Chordata; class Actinopteri; order Cypriniformes; family Cyprinidae; genus Enteromius; species Enteromius treurensis. The sequence goes on from JAUCMU010000126.1 coordinate 56,816, forward strand.
ATAACATTAATGTGGGCTAGTATAACTGTAATATATACATGTAATGTCATTTTAATGTACATTAAATTAAAATATTATTTTTTTATTGCTTTCTCTGCCTTTAACCCCAACATTTTAGCCTTGTTCCTCAGGTCAGAACACAGCTCATTCCCTTGGACATACTGGGGGGGAAATCTATTACATAAATAATACACCTTTAAGTACTAATAATTTTCCATCATCATCAAACATTTAATAAAATCAGTGAATACAAATCAAACAGTGACAGTCTGCTAGTCTGCTTTCTATTTACATGATACTCCGTGACATATAAACTCCACAACAAACATAAATGAATGTAGCTAAATGATAATCCTTTACGGATCCAGTGAAACTTACAGTGGTAAAATATTATACACTGATACAGTGCACAGTAAAATAGTAAAAGTGATATGTGATAAGTTGTAGTAATGGAATAAAATACTGTACAACAATACAATAACACAAGTGATATAATAGATACAATTATATATACAATACCATATACATGTATAACAATAGATACATAATAGCAAATAGAATGCAATATCAAAGATAGAAATCATGAAGAATAAATATAGTACATTACAAAGTAAATGAAATAACAGTGAAAAGTCTGTGGTAGTATTGTTTCTTGGAAATGCAGAGCTGGCTTTCTTCAGATTTCTTCAAGGCTTGTGTGCTCCTGTTTGCAACTGGCTGAAAACGAAAAAATATATATAATCAGTCCAGAGTTTTATGATAAGGTATCAAATCCTTATAATCTTGTGATCTTTGTAAATGAGGAGTGAAATTAAAGAGAGATGTTTTAGCTCCTAATCCTGACAGTCTGACACTCTTGTCAAAGTTATCACTGCACATATTATGCTCATAGGTGTCTAGGTATTTATAAGTCTATGTCTGTTTAGCCCTGCCCCCACAAAAAAAATGATACAAAACTTTATTTGAGCTACATTTAAATAATGGGGGGAGAAAATGCTTAAAGTTAGTCAACTAAATTATTTTATTTAAATGTAGTTAAAATAAATAGATTGCAACCGCTTACGTTAAAAAATTGTTGTAAATTCAATTAATAATTTTAGTCCCACCCACCGATTCCACATCACTGCCTGTTTAGCCCCGCCCACCGATTCACGCACAAAGTGTATAAAACAAGCGAGGTGAACACTGGTCTAGAAATCAAACGATAAAGATGCTCAGAATATTTGAAAGTGTTTGCATCACCTTGCTTTTCATGCCAACATTAGGAAAGAGTAAATGAACTTCCAGACTGATTCAGTTCGGACTTTGTCTTCTGGTCACTTATTTTTACCGTGGATTTATTAACAAACAAGGAACAATTCGATGCAGGATTTTCAGAAAGATTGAAACTAAAGATGATGCTGTGCGACTATGCCTATATTTTGTCACCACACATGTGTGAGTAACTGTTTTAACTAAAACCACAGCAGCATCCATCTGAGAATGATGCAGGCTGGTAAACAAACACAACCATTAACCAGTCATAGCAGTGGGTGTTCAGAGTCTACAATCTATCATGCATATTCAAACAGAGCTTTCTGATGAGGGGTCAAAAACAAGACCAGCCTATAAATTGCTTTGTTGTTTTTTGAAAACATCATGAGTGGACCTCAGAGAACTGTACAAAATACACAAAAACAGCAACAGCTCAACACCCATATCAACATTCATGGAGACTTTCCAATAAACAAAATGTTCTTTACCGTGATTCTTTAGATTATTAAAATAAAAAAGTGTTTATTTAAGAACTGTTTACTGAAAGGTTTCTTGGGGGACCAGAAATGGTTCTTCTATGGCATACTGAACCATCAAGAACATATCTTGACTTGCATATACTGACATTTATTTCAACAACTGTTTGTTTCCTTCAGATGTTAATGTGTTCCAGAACATTGTTGACTGTGAGTTCAGCGAAGGGGATTTGTCTGACATGGTCTACAAAGTGAAGCTGGTCTTCAACCAGAAGCTTCTGTGCAGTTATGACTCGAGGATGGGCAAGTATGTTGGTTACGATGCGAATGGGACCATTAATGCTGAACACTACAACAATCAGAGCTGGAAGATGAAAGAGAGGAAGGAGGAGGTGGAAACAATATGCCGAGCTAATGCCAGGCGTTATATCAAAAGTGAAGTAAGAAAGGGTAAGCAAGCTTAACACCTCCCAAATGACCTCAGTTTATTAAAGAGCTCCTATTAAAGGCTATAAGTTTACATTTTGGTTTTGGGAGTCACTAACAGTAGGTTAACATCCATGCAAGGTCGAAAAACTATGTAATATGCATTTATTTTTAAATGCAATGAGAAATTTTTTCAAACCTCTCCGGTGATTTCTTTATAAGCAGTGTTTGTGAGCTTTTAACACTCAAAAAGCGGCAGCTAGTGGCAAATAATGAATTTGCATTTTCATTCAGACCAACTCAAAAAGACCAACAAATAGGCAATAATGTGCTAACATCAACATGACAAAGCTTGGGACTTGGTTTAAAAACGACTTGTTTCGATGATTCAGAGTCGACTCTTTCTTTTGAGAGACAATAATTTTATGCTTGGTGCACTTTCAGAATTAAAACTTTGCAGGATGTTTTAATTCACTTAGAGCTGTGTTACACACTACATGAAAGCTCAACATGAAAAATACATAATAGAGACACTTTAAGCCAGAGTATTAAAGATGCTTCTATTCTTCTGCCTTTTTGAGTTGTAAGAAACTGGAAATGACAGCAGAGAGTTGATTTAAGAGTTACATAATGTTTCTAAAAAGAACATTATTTTGTGTATTTGATGTAATGCAATGAGTTTGTGGTTTAAGGTGCAAAAAAACCTTACTGTACCACATACTGTACATTATTGTTTCTCCTCTAAGCCACGCCTCCTGAAACTAGCTATCCAGCTAACTGCAAGTTAATTGCAACATTACAGCATGACATGGAAATATTAAAGGTCTGGAAAAGAAAGGAGACACTGACCTGTCTGTTACTGATCAGTAACAGTTGATAAATTCAACTTTTCCCCAAAACTGTCCGGAGTAGAGCCACAACATCTCCTCCATTCAAAATGTGAACCAAACACTCTTCTTCTATCAAACTGAGTACAGAACTGAAATTAAGCGGAAGTGCGCTAGAGAGAGCACAGTTTGAATTGTTATTAACAGATTTATATGAATAAGAATCATTTTAACAAGAAATAGTAACTTACTTACAGGTTGTAAGTCAGAAGCGGCAGACTGTTCTTGCAGAGGTAGAATTGCCTCTCTTTCTAGTCTCTGTGCACAGCCAGCATAGACTGCTCTGTCCGGTTCAGGAATCAGTCCTCCGTAAATCTGCTGAACACACTCCAGTATTTGTGTTCAACTGTTCTGGAACAGTGTCTGACATAGTCTAACTACTTGTATCACTCCAAAGAGAAAGAAAAAATTGAAATCGCATCATGTGACCCCTTTCATTTCCTGGATTTATGTGTCTTCTCACCAGTGCCACCCGTTGTTGCGGTACGCTCCAATAGCAAGTCTCGTTTCGGAGTGCCATGCGTTCGATTTCTACCCAGAGGCATCACCTGGCTGCTGGACGGGTCAGAGGTCACCGAACACGTGGTCGCTACTGAATTCATGGATAACGGCGACTGGAGCTATCAGATGCACTCGTACCTGGAGCTGGTGCTTCACAGAGGAGTGACGGTGAGCTGCCGAGTGGAGCACAGCGGTCTGAAGGAGCAGCTCGTCATTCTGTGGGGTGAGACACGCTCCTGATCTGTGCTCACTGTGCATTAGATAACTAGTTGGTAGGATGTGACTATCGGTGCATATTTCACATCTAATTCTTGCAGAAGAAGTGACCAGGGTTATTACTGTTAAATAAAAGTGTTAAATCAAGGCTGAAATAAAATATTAAGAGTACATGAAAAATATAGAAACTACAATTAAAATGTAATGTATATAAAAACTAATAAAATTGATAAAGGCCCTTTTAATTACTAAAAATTAAATAATTGAAAAAAATAAATAAATAAAAAAATTAATTGAAAAGCTAATTAAACTAGAACTGTATATTAATAATATTACAATAACTCTGGAACTGAAGAGACATTGTGTCTGATTCAACAGAGGCATAACAGAAGTACTTAGAATTAATATATACTTCAAATAAGAAATATGCATCACTATATGCATATAAATAGTATATAAATATTGAAACAGCAGGTATTTTGTACATGACTCATCAAATGTTGTCTGATTTAAAACACTATTAATAATTAAACTAAATAAAAATGGGAAATACAAAAAAGCTATTAAATATTAGTGTTATTAGTATTATTAATATGTAAAATATTCATAGTAATTTTGCAGTATTTAAATAATATTAAAATACCAATGGAACTGTAAAAGCAATAACAAAATCACTAAAGATGTAACAAAAATTTAAATAATAATGAAAATATAAAAAGATTAAGGCTAATTAAAAATAATGAATAAAAATATACAAATAATATTAAAATGGTCTGGTGCAAAACAAAATTGCTAAATTTTACACAATTACAAAAAATGCATTAAACATTAAAGCATAAAACATTAAAATCAAAACGGAATACAACAATAGAAGCTTTTCATAAATATTCATAAAATAAATTAAATAGTAATAAATAATATTAAAATAAAAAACTGAAAATGACATGGTATTTTGTCCATTACCCAAAAAATGCAGTCTAGTCCAAAGTTTCCATCACTTCCTCTTTTCTCTCGCATACAAAGCCACATCTTAGTTTCAGACGCTGCTGTGTGCCTGCGTTTATGAAGTACTAGTTCTTCTGAAATTAAGCTGGAGAAGTTATTTCCAGCGAGTAAAGTCCACACACATTCATTCTGAGTCGTGATGTCCAGGTGTTTTTATTGCACTGCTGCTTTATAGATTTGCATGTACTGTTAAAACAAGTTATTCATGTCTGTCACTGTTCTCACGCTCATACTCAACCTCTCTCCACACCAGAAGCATAAAGTTAGCTGTGGGCTGCTCTTTTTTCTTTATCGGCCTCGTTGTTGCTCTTTCTGCTGTATTCTGGCACTACAAGAAACAGCACAGAGGTAAACCTCCACCGCTGCTGCTCCTAAAATAATGTTAATGCACAAATATATAAACACTTTTCTTATTCTTCCCCAGGTTTTACGTCTCTTGCCCTCCACTGAGAGCTGAAATTATTTTATGATGTTAAGGACTGAACCATTGTACATCAACTCTGCTTTAGCCTGTGTATGTAAATCTTTGTGTATTATTGCTCATTTTAATAAAGACTTTATGGCTTACCTTAACCTATATGCATGATTGCCTCTGGCTCATTTACATAACAAATCCACAGCTCTAAACAAAACACAGAGACAGACAGAAAAAATATGCTAAATATATGCCTCAAAATGGCAACAAACGATCAAAGAGGTGTCTGTGACAACACGCATGTCTGCAGGGATTCATTGATGTTTTATTTGTAATCAAATGGTGTTGAGTGATATGGTTTGAGATGGAAAAGCTGCAGAAAGACACTCGGCCTCGCGGGAATGTGGTTAATTGTTGTCTTCATTTTCCCGGACGCTCTGGCGCTGGTTTGTGTTTCAGAGCACAGGTGCAGAGCAGAGCTCATTCAGTCTGTGAGGAGTCCTCACTGTTCAAGCTCTTACCACTCCAACAACAAAGTTTTTTTATGTCTTTACATTGTTTAAAGCATGAAAAAAATAGTCTACAAATTTTTTTAAAAGGATATTTCATCCATAAGTTTTGCTATGTCCTCGATTGAGAACATCGGGACTCAATTTCTTTAAAAAAAATAAACAGACATAAATGAACATGCATAGGCAAAAGCATGGATTTCTATAATCCCCAGTACATTTTTTTATTTTTTCAAACAAAAAAAGATAGTTACCAACTATGTTATAACAAAATGATTTGAAATACTACTTTTCTTTTGGCAAAATGTGTGTAAAATGTTCATATATATATACAATGCATCTGTAAACTAAATATAATTTTGAGGCAATGTGTAATGAATAATAAGTGTAATAATGGGGGTAATAAATGACAAGATTTTCATAATATATATAATATTTCATAAAATATTGATTTTCTTTCCCTATTAATTTATGTCTCCCAAAATGCAGAATAAACATGCTTTTTTAAAATTAGACAGATTTAAATGTTAATTACAGAATATTATTGTATTTCCATAAGAGTCAAGTTAATGTCAGCCATATTTTAAGACCAAGGAAAAGGAGTGGTCTTGGTGAAACATCCAATCATTTGGTATCTCTGAAAAGCCCTTGAATGTGTTCTGTACAGGACATGTATTTGTGCTAGGAAAAAACTTTTTAATTTACACAACTTTAGTAGTTTATTGTACAAATTATGTACAAAAGATGGCATAGAAATTATGTGCAAAATAAATATTATTTATTGTTATAATTTTTGTACATCGAAGTATAACTTCCATGAATACAAATGTAACTATTTTACATTTTTTGACAATCTTTTTTACATTTTATTTAAATAGGTTTTTGATAAATCGTTTTAAAATTACATTGTTATAAAAATCCATATAAGTATAATGTATTTCATATATATATATACAACGAGAACAAACGAGTTAAAAAATACAAATATCAATTTAGAATTGAAAATGACATTTGTATTTTTGAACTCGTTTGTTTTGTTTCTCTGTTGTACGCTTCTGTCCTCTTGTGGTCAGTCACTGTATTGCTGGAGATTTGTAAATTAGTCCGGTGCTGATTTTGCTTCTCAGAATAATATTATAATGATAATATTTTCTCTCCTTTCTAAATTATGTGGGTTTTTTTTATGTGAAAATAAACTATTTTTATTATAAATTGTTTTTTCCGACAGTAATCGCATACTTTACTGTTCAGATCAAGTAAAACCAGCCAATGCAATTCTTTGTTATTTAAGCAACCTTATTTCACTGCGTTAAATAGATAAAGTTTTACGAATAACACAAAAACGCTTATCAAAGTCGTGTAATATGTGCAAGGCAGTTTATTTCCGTTGAAAATAGATAACAGAGCAGAAATTAATTATTTTTAGCCTTAAAATGAATTTAGGCCATTTATACTCAGACATCCGTGTTTGCATCAACATTCAGCTTAACTCATCCAAGAAGTAATAAAGGTCTTGAGTGGCACAAATGTAAGCATATTCATTTTATTTTCACAGTTTTTCACATTCATGACTCTGAAAGTCAAGCGCTCGTGACCGTGAATATGTCTCCCTCTAGTGGACAACATCAGGTACTGCAGCACACTGTAAACCAACATGGCGGCGCCCTCTCGACTCATATCCAGACTGACACTAGTGACGGGTGAGATTTAAATACGTGTCAATTGTCTTCAGGTTTACCTGTATATTATGTCTTTGAAGTCATAATAACATTTTACAGTTAGACACTTTTGTCGTACAAGTCATATCGCGTTCAGTGCTCGTGAAACAGTTTGTAGATCATGCTGAAGGTTGACTGTAAAAACAAATGCAATATTTAAAGCGACAGGCACAGTATTTTTTAGGTACTTATATATCAAACAGAATACATTAAATGCTTAAGCTTTTTTTTTTTTAATTCTTAGGAATTAAGACTGCATTTTGCAGTGTAGCATCATGTATTATTTAGGGTACATGTTATTTAGTTTTTTTTTTTAAAGGTGTTGAAGTGTTTGTGTTGATCAGATGGTGATTTGCTGTGTTTCAGGAGGTGGCAGTGGCATCGGCAGGGCTGTGTGTCAGAGGTTCGCCTCTGAAGGAGCTTCTGTTGTAGTGGCTGACCGCAATCAGGAATCAGCCAATCAGACACTGGAGCTGCTGTCACATGACCTCAGAGGTCAGGAGCACATGGCCCTGGGGGTGGACGTGTCATCAAAGGACAGCGTGGAGAAGCTAGTGACCAGTATACAGGTGTGAGGGACGTGTTAACAGCTCTTCTGGAGCTCTGAGGGGTCAACTAATAAAACAAAGTTCATGTGTTTATTCTTGTTTTCTTGCAGAGCCGTTACTTCCAGCCTCCGTCTGTGTGTGTGAGCGCAGCCGGGATCACGCAAGATGATTTCCTTCTCAAGATGGAGGAAGAGGATTTTGATAAAGTCATTGAGGTTAATCTGAAGGTACTGCAGTCCAGAGTCTAACTGTAGTGTTTAATTATGAACATGTCACTAATTACAGTCATAAGAAGCAATAAAGATGATCTGGGTTTGATCTGGGTTTTGCAGTCTGAGAGCAAAAGATGATAGGAGAAAAATATATATAAAATAGTAAGGTTAAACAATTAATCACATCCAAAGTAAAAGTTTTCATTTGCACAATATATGTGTATGATTTGTGTATATTTATTATGTATATATAAACACACACACACACACACACACACACACACACACACACACACACACACACACACACACATTAAGTGTATATTTTGAAAATATTTACAAGTATAAAACACATATCTATATTTATATTCATATAAATTACATTATAAATATATTTAAATTTTGGATGTGATAAATCGCGCTTGACTGCACTAAAATAAAAAAGACTGCATTTATTTGATCAAAAATACAGTAAAAATGGCAATGTTGTAAAATATTTTTTACCATTTAAAATGACACATTTCTGTGTGAATATATATTAAAATATAATTTATTTCAGTGATCAAAGCTGAATTTTCAGCATCATTACTCCAGTCTTCAGTGTCCCATGATCCTTGATTTGCTGCTTAAGAACCTATTGTTATTAATATTATCAGTGTTGAAAACATTTGCGCTGTTTATTATGTTTGCTGAAACTGAGATACATTTGTTTATGATTGATTTATGAATAGAGCGTTCAAAATAGCAGAACTTACTGAAAACAGAACCCTTTCAATCAATTTAATGCATCCAGTACTGAATACAGAATGAATTTCTTTAAAGATTTAAATTACAGCTCTATGTTTTGAACAGTAGTGTGTGTGTGTGTGTGTGTGTGTGTGTGTGAGGTTTTTCCCATCAGGTTGTCTCCTTCTCATAGTGTTTCTGAAGGTTTTATAAGTAATCTTGTCCGTGTGCTGATGTTGTGTAGTGCTGATGTGTTTCAGGGCACGTTTCTCGTGACTCAGGCCGTCTCGAAGGCTTTAGTTTCTGCAGGAGCTGTGAAGGGCTCCATCATCACTGTGGGAAGCATCGTGGGAAAGGTTTTTACTGCAACATTATACTCTATTCATTTGCTTACTGTTTTATTACAGTGGACATTTCACATTTTCACACCCCAGACGGTTAACGTTCTCAGAGCTTGAGTTAAGTGTCTGTTTCTGTGTCTGCAGGTTGGTAATATCGGGCAGGTGAACTACTCTGCTTCTAAAGCCGGTGTGGAGGGACTCACTCGAACCGCTGCCAAAGAGCTGAGCAAGTGTGTGAGCGTTTCATCATCACACAGTCACTAAAACATTTACACACCTGCCATTTTTAAACCGTATCCATGTTTTGTTTAGGCCGGGTTTGTGGTCTGCTTATGTCTTAGTTATGGGCTGGTTGAGGTTTTTTAACTGAAAAATGTTTTATAGAAAGACCAATTTTCTTTACATTCTATATTTTTATTAGTTTAAGTGCTGTCAAATTATTTATCTCATCCAAAATAAAAGTTTTTGTTTACATAATATATGTGTATATACTGTGTATATGTTATGTTATGTTAATATATATTTAAAATATTTATATATAAAATATAACAACATAAATAAACACACACACACACACACACACACACACACATATATATATATATATATATATACATGTTAATATTTAAATTATACGTATATAATAAATTTACACAGTACACATATATTATGTAAGCAAAAATGTTTGTTTTGGATGCGATCAGGATTAATTGTTTGACATCAGTTATACTTTTATATGAAAACAATAATTTCTTGCCGTTTAGATTTGGCATTCGTTGTAACTGTGTCCTGCCCGGGTTCATCGCTACACCCATGACAGATAAAGTACCTGAGAAAGTCATCGATAAAGTAAGAATTATGTATTTGAAAGCTAGATTTTAAAACAGCTTTGAACTTTGAATTTAAAAATGGAAATGTATGAATTGACATATTTTTAGACAACTTACCACACTGACTCCTCTTTTATTGTGACTGAGCACTATTGTTGGTGATTGTTTGCAGCTCACAGCCATTATTCCAATGGGAAGAATGGGAGAGCCTGCAGGTACACATCTTCTCATGAACAAACCTCTATCACAAGAGTGTTAAATATGATTATATCTAAATATCTATTTCTCACTCTTGTGCAGAAGTAGCTGATGCGTGTGCCTTTCTGGCTTCTGATGACAGTCGATACATTACTGGAGTCAGCATTGAAGTTGCTGGTAAGACGCCTGATCTCCTGCTGAACCTGTGATTTCATTCTCAAGTGTGTTTTGTTCTGACATGCAGTTTTCTGTTCAATCGATGCAGGAGGACTCTTCATCGGCTGACACTAAACCGATCACCAACTCTGTGCCTTCCTTCATCTTCGTGAAGTTGTCCTCGTATAAATTACATTTGATTGCTGTAAAATATTGTATACAATGTAGCAAATGGAAATTAAAAAATCTATATTTATGTATATATATTTTACACTTATTTAAAAAAAACGACTGAGTTGACACAGGAGGAAATGTGTTGATGTGTGGTTTAATGGGAACGTTTTGGACCAAAACATCATCAAGCCATAGGATTAAAACAGTTAACATTTCAAGACTATAGAGTGAAACAGAACTCATCATTTAAAAGCTTTTTAGGAGTCGTTTGAATGAAAGTGGCCGGATTACATATCGTGGTTCTTCTGCGACACAAGAGAAGTTGAACGGTAAAAAAGTGGGAGTTTGGCTCAGAAGAGTGAAGAGGCAGATGAAATATGAGCAAACAGGAAACAAACGCGGAGAATAACAACAAAGGAGTCCAACAGCTCTTTAAATAGATTATATATTACACAAACGGATTCTGAAGTACTTACATAAAACACGTTTTAGCACCATATTTTAGAAAGACAGGTGTTTGTCTTGTGAGGAAACCACACAAACAACTTTTCATTCACAATTCATTTTTATAGCTTTTCATTCCCCTCGCCATGTTTTAAAAAAAAGAAACAAAACATATACATAAAAAACAAACCACCATCAGTTTCCTTCCCTCTCCTTCCTCTTCCTGTCCCTTCTCCACTGCTGTCTGAGACATCTCACTTGTGTTTTGTCGTCTTCACCTACTCTCCTAAACCTCACGCTGCGATGTAAACGCATACAAATAATGCAACATGATGTGATATCACCAGTATATATATCATACAGAGAAGGCAGATTTGCTGGGGTTTAATTTACATATTTAATAGATGAAAAAAAGAACTACAGGAAATAATTACAGATGAATACCACATTATGCTGTACTGCAAGTATTGGTGGATTTCTTGTGAGCACCTGTTTGTTTCACAAAATAAATACAATAAAATATTATTTCTGTACAAATGGTTCTCATGCACGGTTCCAGCTTGAGCGCTGTCCACACGAAAGGTCAAAGGTCACAAACCCATGGGATGGCTGTGGGTCAAAATGGCAATTTGAAATGAAACAACCAGCGTATATAAGTTCACCAAAAATACTGGACTGGTAAATTGGCAGCGTGTTCATGGCATGAACAACAACAACGGAAAAAAAAATATATCGAAAATTCTTACAGATTTTATCATTCTATAATAAATGTACAACTATATCAAATTCTACACAATTTTACACTGTTAATGGCTTTTCTCTGTATACGATGATGTCAGCTGCTGGTGAGATTTGAAATGGTTCTAATGGAACTTTGGCACTCAGCTTCCGTTCCTCCGTTTAAATGTTGCACTTCTATTCTAGAAGGTGAGGGAGGAAGGGGCGGAGCTTGGGTCAGGCGTGGAGCGTCTCAGAAGAGGAACAGTGGGGAGGGGATCTGTGGGAGAGAGAGGGGGGCCCGAACGGGAGGGTCTTCTGTTTTAGGCCAGCAGTATCTGCGCCATCACAGAACATCTTCTCTCCTCTCTCCTGCGAGAATGGCTCTTTTCTCCTCCGTTGCTGGGAGTGTTTTTCCCTGGGCGTGTGTTTTGTGTGCAACTTTGTTTCACAACAATGTGTGTGTGCATATGTGTGTGTGTGTATGTGTGTGTGTGTGTGTGTGTGAATCCCACTTCTTACACGTGATTTCAAATGTCTTTATTAGAGTTGGCACATCTCTATGCGGTGATATTTATGTCTAGGTTTTGAGTGTGTGATTAATGTGTGTGTGTGTGTGTGTGTTTTGTATCGTGATTGTATTCCCCTTTGCCCTCAGCATGTGTGTGTTTATCCCAGGAAACAGACAGGTCCCACTTCAAAACCAAATTTCTGATTGTCCTCCCCAAAGTCTGAGATCCTGATGTCCAGCAGAGGGAGCTGCTCCACCTGAGGAGTGTTCACCTCCAGCACTGTCCTGTCCAGGCCTTTACGATACTGCAGGGAAGAGGAGGATACATATTTAGGGACAGATAATATGGGAAAAAAAATTGTGCAAGGTTTGTAATAATAACACTTATTTTAGTGCTGTCAAACGATTAATTGCGATAAATCGCATCCAAAATAAAAGTTTTTGTTTACACACATATATATATAAATTCACACACATACAGTAAATATTTTAAAAATATTTACATGTGGGTCAAAGACATCAAAAGTGATTTTATGTCCATAGAAACCACATAAAAAGTGTCTACTTTTAAGGTTTCAAGTAAGATTTTGAAGAATAAAATGTCAACATTTGGTTGAAATAATCTTACATTGTCATTCAGTGTAATACAATATTTCTGTTAATAATTCAACATGCTTATGCTGACTTGTACATATTAAAATATATGAAAGAATAAGAAAGCATATTAAATTTTATTGTATTTTATTTGAATAAAAAATTCTGACAAATGAGCAAAACCTAGGATAGAGGCAAATAAATTTTTTTTAATTAGTATTTGGGGTGAAAGTAATTCATCTTTTAATGTGTCATTAATTGATTTTTGTAGAAAACATGCCTGATAAGATTGTTATACGGAATTACATTTTAGTGGGTACATTTGGTAAATCGGAAAATTGTATGAAATTTTATTTTTGGCTCAAAAACAAAATTGCAATTAATTTAAACAGAAAACATTGGGGTAAAAACAACAATTTAAAGCAGTATTACTCTTATTGTTTTTATGGTTAAACCATTTTTTTGTCTTTTACCCATGTATATATTTATATTCTTATAATTTATATTATATATATATATTATATATACCTACCTAAACCTAACTTATTTTTGTAAATAAATCCGTGCATCTGTGTGTGTGTTTATATATACACAATAAATATATGCAGTACAAAAACATTATATATATATTGGCTCTTAAAAACATACCTAAAATGAATCATGTAATCAAGACATGACAGTTTACCAAAAATATATTAGTTGTTTAGCAAAATATTTTTGCATTTGATTTTAATAAACAAGAGCTAACTGCAAAGTTTGTAAAGGTTTTTATTTTATTAATTTATATTTTATTTACTCTCATTCATTTATTTAAAACAAACTCAGTGAATAAATTTGGTGCTTGTATAAATCTTACTACAGTAGTGATATACACTAGTACTATTCCTAGTTTCAGATCAAGATTTGTTTTTATTCATAAACTGACTTTAACTTAATCAAAAGTGACAGTATTTCTGAAATATTTGAAATCACTGTTTCCACAGAAATCTAAAGCAGCAAAACTGTTTTCAACATTGAATATAATCAGAAATGTTCAGCAAATTAGTATATTAGGCTGATTTTTGAAGGATCATGTGACACTGAGGTCTGGAGTAATGATGCTGAAAATTCAGCTTTCATCACAAAAATAAATTAAATTTTACAATATATTCAAATAGAAAAGAGTTATTTAAAATTATAACAATATTTCACAATATTTCTGTTTTTACTGTATGAGCAGAGGAGCTTCTTACAAAACATTAGTTACTGACTGCAAATGTTAAAAAGGTTACATTAAATGGCTGTAATTTTATGTACATATAATATGAATCTAATGTAAAACAATATTATTTTTATGACTTAAAATGCTTATATACAGTAAAATTACGCTAGCCTGTATTTAGCATACAAACACGCTGCAGTCTCTGGTCGGTTAGTTTTAATCATGCTGAGGTCACTTACAGAGCAGCCGTCGACGAGGGCTTTGATGTAGGGGCTGGTCTCGTAGCTCAGCTCTTGATCGTTGGCGCCCTGGAAGTGTAGTGCCCTCTCGTAGCCGCTGTCGGTCGTGAGGTCCGCCCAGGCCACGGACCGCTGGCAGTGATAGGTCAAGTTCTGACGGGCCTGAACGCTGAGCAACCGCAGGAATCCCATCTGGACAATACCCACAGCCTCTCCTCTCAAGTCAACGTATGAAAACTAAAACATGAAGGACAATATTCATTCATCATTCACAATATATTAAACTTGACACTAATATATTTTCATTCACATTGAATTCATTAAAATGACTTCTGAATGCTCAAATAACTCTGAATGTGAGCGTGCTGTAAATGGATAGCTCACACAAAACTATTCAGCCATCATTTTGTTACCCTCAAGTTGTTTTAAACCTGTATGAGCTGTATTCTATTGAACATACAAGAAGATATTTTAAGAAAAATGTGGGTAATGAACACATGCGTGCACATATATAAGGAAAAAGTGTTATGTTTATATATTAAAAATATGTATAATATAAATTCTAGGAATACATATACAATATATATGCAAATAAAATATATACATATAAATATTTTTTAAACACATACTGTATGTGTGTGCATTTATACATAAATATACACAGTACACACACACACACACACACACACACATATATATATATTATGTGAAAAACACTTTTATATTGAATGTGATTACTCACGATTAATCATTTGACAGCACTAGACTAGTGCTTTGTTGGGTTAGACTTCATTTTGACAATCCACATTAGACACACTACTAACTATAAGAAACATTGTAACTACATGTCAGCTAATTCTCATTATTTTGCATGGGTGAAGTATCAGTTTAAAAAAAAGCGATTGGTTCATTTATGCATATTACTTTACTAATTGGAACACATGAAGTGATGATTTTGAGGCAATAAACTCACCTTGCTGCCCTTTGTAAACTGACTAAACCAGGACCCAGGCTTCTCCTTTGACCAAGTGTTCATCTGCACCTATGGCAGAATTTAGGACTTATAAACTCAGAACAATTCAGACATTTAAGGACGTTCCAGTAAAACACAAACATATAAAATTGAACAGCAGCGAGTCCTTACATCTTCCACAGCTTTGCTGGGATACAAGCACGTCTCTCCTCCAGCAGTGAAGTTACAGTACACCTTGAAAGAGTCGCGAGCGCAGCCCTGGTTTGGATCAATCCAGTACTCGCCTGAAGAAAAGAACAAGAATGATTTGAATGAGAAACGGCTCGCCATTGGTTACGGAATGTGTCAGTCACACAGTAACCGTGGCGATCATACCGTCTTTCAGGTCTGGTTGGCTGAGGTGCAGGTCCTGGCAGGTACGGGCCGGGCTCTCCTGGGTTCCCAGCGGGAAGCGCATGCTCTCGATCTCCTGCCGCAGGGAATTGAGCGAGCCGAAGATCTCCTCCGTCCCTTCGCTACCGGTCAGGAACTCTGTGCCCGTGGCATCGGCAGCCTCAGCGTCAGTGTCAGAGAGCATCTTACTGCCGTCGATGGAGCGCTTGGACTTCTTCGGGATCTGAATGGGCAGCGGCTGGATGACATCACCAGGGGGTCCCTACAGAAAAAGGAGAATTTATGAGTTTCATTCTTTTGCAAAAAATTAGGCACACAATAAAGAGCGATACTGGCATATTTTCTGAAACCTGGGACCCTTTTATTATTTATTTTTCTGGTAATGTAATGTAAATCCTTATTCTGTAGTCGCTTAATCTAATAATTTAGGACAAAAATATTTCACTGGCAAATAATAATTGTGTGTTTTGTACAATAGATTACAGATATAACTCACAGGCAGTCCTGGAGGTCCTTGTACACCTTTTTCTCCTTTAGGACCAGCTCCACCCTGTACCACAGAGACCAGACATGCAATATTAGGGGCACTTTACAGTAAAATATGAGAAACGTGATCTATTTGTAGGTTTTATTTAACTTTTCCTTTTTTGCGGCTCATGAGATGCTCGTCACACTCATAACACAAATATTTCAAGAAGGAATACTCACAGTGGCACCTTTAGCTCCTTTGATACCCCTCGGACCCTGTGAGAAACATCACATCCAATCAGCTTTAATCCATTACGATGATATATTTTGGTGCACAATTTCAGAAAAGGTTTAACAAGGTACTAAACTTTAAAGTATAAGTGGCATTAAAGTACCCAAGACACATCTCCACAAAATGAAATATGATAAACAGCTTTAAAAAACTGAGAAATGGTCATGAAAGTTTACTCACAGGCATACCACCAGGACCTGCAGGACCCAGAGGACCAGTTCCTCCAGGCATACCCTAAAATATAACACATCGAAAAAAATATTTTTTAATAAAAATAATAATTTTTGATTATATGAAACAGGATATGTTGAACAGATGTTTTGAAGTTTTTGTAAGAAGTCTCTTCTGTTCATCAAGGCTGAATTTATTTGATCAATAATACAGTAATATAGTGGAATGTATCAGTTAATTTAACAGTTATTTCTGTGGTGCCAGCAGAATTGTCGGTAGCATCGCTCCACGTGATCCCTCAGAAATCATTCTAATATGCTGATTTGCTGCTCAAGAAACATTTCTGATTATTATCAATGTGGAAAACAGTTGTGCTGCTTCAGATTTTTTGCGGAAACTAGGATATATTTTATTTCTCAGGATGAGTCTTTATAAATGTCTTTACTGATCAAGGCATCCTTTATGAACAAAAGAATTGATTTCTTTAAAAAATCTTACTGAGCCCAAAGGTAACGCATATTGGTAAGATTCTGATGAGAAAAGGTCATGACTGGACATCACATACCGTTTCTCCCTTGGCTCCTAAAGATCCCTGGGGTCCCGGCATGCCTCTGTCTCCCTTCTCTCCTTGTTCTCCTGTAGGCCCAATCAGACCGAGCATACCTGGATGTCCCTTCTCACCCTTAGCACCGGGGTCACCACGAAGACCTGCCAAACCTGGAGGACCCTGTGAGAGGAGGGGGAAAAACAATCTGCCATTTAACATAACATATACACATACCTCATGAAACTGTACGAATACATCACTTGTTATGTATCAGGTATTAATAGTTGTATATTGAATACTCAACCCACTACTGTATATTTGATAATGCAGCATAATCTTTACTTTTAGTAAAGAAGAATATAACCACCAAACACACACACACACACACACATTTATTACCAAAAACAACGAGAAAAGACCAGGACAACATAACCAGAGATCTCTGTCTTTTGAGAATTTGTTGCATGTAATGTCATATATCAATCTGTTATGTGATGTAACAATGTTTCACCTGTGAGCTATTGTTGACCTGATTTATGACGCTCTCCATTCTGAGGAAATTGTAACTTGACCATCATTTGTTGCAGACATATTGGTTATAATGAACTTGTTAATGAGTGTGTAGTGAAACTCTTCTGCACAAAGTATTTTCCTCTAACTTTCACCTCCATAATGCTTGTTTTTATTGTAATACTGTAACACGGAGGGTCTTACCATTGGTCCAGGAGGTCCCTTCTGGCCAGCAGCACCTGGAGAGCCTTGCTCACCCTAAATATAGTTATCAGTTATCAGAAGATCATTTTGATGAACACTACATTACATTTGATAAACACAATTCAATATCATACCACTGTTCCAGGTAACCCTCTCAGACCCTCAGTTCCTGGTTTTCCTGGTTGACCTTGTGGCCCCACGGGGCCAGTCTTTCCTGGAGGCCCAAGAGCACCTGAATCACCCTAAAAAACATGTTACATGAGGTCAAAAAACTACAGAAAGCCTGCTTATTTGTTGCAGCTATATTTCCTGTCGTTTAAACAGTCTTACCTTGCTTCCCTTCTCTCCCTGACGACCCTCCGGTCCCCTTGTGCCTGGAGGACCCTGTATGGGTCAAAATGATAGATTATAGATAGAATCATTAGGAAATTAAGTAAAGATCATGTTCCATGAAGATATTTAGTAAATTTCCTACTGTAAATATTTCAAAGCCTCATTTTTTATTAGTAATATGAATTGCTAAGAACTTTATTTGACAACTTAAAGGCGATTTTCTCAATATTTTTTTGCACCCTAAGATTTTCAAATAGTTGTATCTCGGCCAAATGTTGTCCTATCCTAACAAATTATACATCAATGGAAAGCTTACTCATTTAATTTTTTTGAAAAAATGACCCTTATGACTGGTTTTGTGGTGCAGGGTCAAAAATATGTAAATAAAACTAATGTAAATTCTTTATTACAGTCAACTACACCATTAATGATCATTATTCAACAATACAGAGCCTACAAATTAACGGTGGTAATGTTAGGCTTTTATGAAATAAGTTGATCTTACTCTCTTTCCTGGAGGTCCAGGTGGTCCGTTCTCACCAGTTGGTCCAGGTGAACCCTAAAGCCATGCAAAAATAGTGTTCAGTGTATCCTAAAAAACACCTTGTAAGGAAGATGTGCTCTGTAGGAGGACGATCACTCACAGCTTCTCCTTGTTCTCCATCCTCTCCTCTCTCACCCTTTGCACCATCCTGGCCCTGCAAAGATCAGACAGAAAGTTAAGCTTTTTTTCTTGCACTGATGAATCATATACAACAAGACCAGAACCATGTATGAAGAATGGGTCATGCATCATGTTTAATTAAATAAGTGACAGCTCTACTCACTCGGGGTCCGACTTCACCAGGGGGCCCGGGATCACCAGGGAAACCAACAGGACCCTTGAAAACACAAAAATCAGCTGCTGAAGAGTCACAGACAGACTTGTGTCTCATTTCAAAGCTAAGTCATGTTTTATACATACAGGGTTTCCTTTGGGTCCATCATCTCCAGTGGGTCCTTTTCCACCGGGAGGACCCGAGGTGCCCGGCTGCCCTTCCTCGCCCTTCTCACCACGCTCTCCTCTCGGGCCCTGCCACCAAACCAATAAGGTGTTAGCTATTGTACATCTATTCAATAGATCATCAGGGGACAATAAAAACGTTTAGACTAAAATTCTGACCATTTTTCCTGGCTCTCCACCAACACCAGGTGGTCCGGATTCTCCAGGCTCACCCTGTCAATACAAACACAGTGCCGTTAATCAGACTGGCTGATCTTGTTAATAAAAGTCTGTGTTGAAGTTGAGCTCTTTTATACTTGCCTTCTCTCCTATGGGACCTGGATTACCCAAACCTCCTGGAGGACCTTGAGGACCCTGAAAAATGAAAGATGTTCATTAAATTAGACACAAAA
Source organism: Enteromius treurensis (assembly GCA_032275025.1). Taxonomy (NCBI): domain Eukaryota; kingdom Metazoa; phylum Chordata; class Actinopteri; order Cypriniformes; family Cyprinidae; genus Enteromius; species Enteromius treurensis. Next base: position 76,400 of record JAUCMU010000126.1, read on the forward strand.
AAAAGCAGAAAGCTGAATAAAGTATTCCAGAGAGTCATTGCTTAATGATCATAAAATATATATATAAAAATATAAAACAATGAACTTTAATCATTAGTAAATTAGTACTCATAGTGCAAATTAAGGTACTCACATCAGCACCATTAGGACCAGCTGGACCACGAGGACCTGGGGGACCAGGAGGACCCTACAGAAATACATAACCAGAAAACATTGGCTCATTTTTATTCATTCTAAGGGTGATCAAAAATCATATGTTGCATTATACACGTCATTTGCACCTTTAACTGCCTTTAAATCAAAACATTCAGACTCACCAGTGGACCGACATCTCCCGTCTCTCCTTTTTCTCCAGATGGGCCTGGCAAACCCTAAAGACATGAAAGAAGTACAAACAGCTAAGACATCCAGTATGTAGATTTCAATGGGTATGAGCGAATAAAACACAATCTGCATGCAGTACCTGCAGACCGATGGGGCCTGGAGGACCCGGGAACCCTCTTGTCCCCTCATCTCCCTTAGCACCAAATGGTCCTTGTTGACCCCGAGCACCCGTCTCACCATCAGCGCCCTGAGAAGAGATTTGAAATGGGGTCAATCACAAGCCAATATAACCTTCTGACCAACTGTGAATGGTAGCATGAATTTGCGCTAAAGCACACTTACAGCTGCACCAGGCTGTCCAACAGGACCCATTGGGCCAGGCGGACCAGGAGGACCCTGTAAACATACAAATAATTGATTACAGATTGATATTATGTCCACCAAACACTTTTGTAAGTCGATGCATTCTCTTGAAACAGGAAGTTCACATTTCAGTTAAGGTTTCACAATCTAAAAGCTTATTGACTCACATGTTCTCCCTTGGATCCTTTACCTCCTTTTTGTCCTGGTTCTCCAACCTCACCCTATAAAAACAATTTGCATTTGTCAAGAACTTACACATAAGTGTGATGATTTGAGGGTGAGATATGAAGAGATCTCTGACCTTGTCTCCATCCTCTCCGGAAGTACCTGGAGGTCCAGCAGGGCCTGGGAGACCAACTGGGCCTTGGATGCCGTCACGACCACCTGGACCAATTGGACCTTTCTCTCCCTGTAAAACAGGATGATCTTGTTTGATAGGCCTATATTTAAATGTGTACTAGAGATAATGTGCAAACCTAGAACAGGCACTTACTGGCACTCCCTTCTCTCCTGAAGCTCCAGGGGGCCCCTGAGGTCCAGGTCGTCCCGGGGGACCGACAGGGCCTGCAGTGCCAGCTCCTCCTCTTTCTCCAGGTGATCCCTGCATAGAAATACAGGTACGGTAACATAAATTCCTCAAAAATAAACCTCTAGGAATTACTATTATTGTCTTAAAATCTTAAAAAAAAAAAATGCAAATAATAATTTTTTTTAACAATTAAGAACATAATTTATTCTCTCTAGCCCACTGTAATGTGAAAATAGAGTTCTCGTTATGAAAAATATATTTAGTAAAAACATTTTATTCTAAGTATTATTTAAAGGGGTACTTCACCCCAAAATGTCATTAATCACTTACCCCATGTCGTTCCCAACTGTAAAAGCTTAGTTCATCTTCAGAACACAATTTAAGATATTTTAGATGAAAACCGGGAGGTTTGTGATTGTCCCATTGACTGCTAAATGATTTCCACTGTCAAGGTCCAGAAAAGTATGAAAGACATTGTCAGAATAGTCCATCTGCCATCAGTGGTTCAATCCAAATTTTATGAAGGGATGAGAATACTTTTTGTACGCAAATAAAAATAATGACTTTATTTAATAATTTGTCTCCTCTGTGTCTCTCCGCATCACCATTTTGGAGAGTATCCGATGGACCAAACTACATACGCTGTTCTGTGCCAGCCACGACACACAGATGCGCTGTTTTTATTTACATGAAAGCAACAATGCACATAGAAAACATATCACGGCTGACAGAAGAGCATCTTGTGGATATTCTCCAAAATTATGCTACAGTGATGCGGAGAGACACAGAGGAGACAAACTGTTGAATAAACTCATTATTTTGCATCCAAAAAGTATTCACAATGTTACGGTTGAACCACTGATGGCAGATGGAGCAGACGTCTTTCATACTTTTCTGGACCTTGACAGTCTATTTTACTGGCAGTCAATGAGACAGTCACAAGCCTCCTGGTTTTAATCCAAAAAAAATGAATTTTTGTTTTGAAGACGAACAAAGCATTTATGTGTTTGGGAGGACAAGGGGGTAAGTGATTAATGACAAAATTCCCATTTTGGGGTGGAGTAACCCTTTAAATTGTATACACACTGCAATTGCAAACAAGTACAACTGTAAGTACAGTATACATTACTGTATTGTATTTATTATACTACCTTTAATTCATGCTCATTTACAACAAAACAATTTAATTATTTAATATAAAGATAAAGATTTTATATGATCGATTGTCATTAAAAAGGCTTTATTTTATGCAGAATATAATATTATGTTTACTTTTGAGTTTGGTGTAAAAGATCAATAGTGATATCAATATGAATTCATAACTTATTGAGGCACTGATCACTAAATAATGTCTCTTTACTGTTTTATAGTGATGCCACAGAACAGTGGTTCTCAACCCTGGTCCTCGCGCCCCCCTGCTCTGCATATTAAGCATCTCTCTCTTTGTTAACACACCTGATTCTGATAACCAAGGCTCATTAGAAAAGAGCTCCGTGCATGAGCTGTGTTCCCAATCGACATGGTCCCTACACAGTGTCCGTTAAAGTTCACTTCACTTCGGGAACATTCATTCACAGATTTGCACCGCTTTAAATCACGTCTCGCACACACTGTGCTAGATCAGCGGTTTTCAATCCCGTTCTGCGCATTTCGTATGTTTCTCTTGTCACTTGTTCTGTTTGAACGTATGCGCACTGTGAAGTGGACATCACCGAATATTCCGCCATGATTCCAGTTCGAAGTGAATTTATACGTTCCATTCAAAGTGCATTTAA
>JAUCMU010000126.1:80638-98913 GCA_032275025.1 Enteromius treurensis
GCGCCGACCCTGTGATTGTTCCATATGCAAGCATCAGTGTCTTGAATTTGATGCGAGCTGCAATTGGGAGCCAGTGCCACATGCACAAGCTTTAGCAAACACCATTTTACACAGCTCAAAAAGGGAGTTCAAACAGATGTTGAATCCTTCAACAGGCCCCACACACAGAATTTTATGTCTATTTCCATCTTCCTATTGCTCTTAGCAGCTCTGGTGCTCTTTATGGGATTCATGAGAATCCTGATGCCATCTGCTCAAACCCTCAATGTGTACTACATTATTAACTGTCTAAAACTATGTTAAACTCTCTAACAAGTCTTAATGCATTCGCAATACCTATTTGAGGTTAAGCATGTTTGGCTCTTTCTAGGGCTTGACAAATCTTATATTTCCTTTCATTTTAGCACTGGCACTTTTCTCTAAGGCTCTGCCAGTATTCTTGGTCTCTATAACCACATTTACCAAAATATGGTCTGTGTAGTTACCACAACGGGTAGTTAAGTCATTTTGCATTTAGCAACTAGCATATTCATATTACAGACCAAATAATAAGCAATTCTACTTATTTAAACTAATTAGAACGTGAGTACACAGTTAGACATAAATAAATATAGAGACAGATGTTCGTAAGAGGACAGTATTTAACACAATACTGTAAGGAAACAAGCTGAAAGAAGTTCAAGAGAGCAGGAATAACCTAAAATGGGTCTTCTAGCTAAAATGCAATGCTTCCTTGATTCTCAAAAGGTGAAGCTATACTCTGGGAGAAAGAGATGAACAAGGAAAAGAAAGTCTCTGGTCACTGTATCGGTTTCCAAAAGAGACAACCTGCACAATGTATGGCACTGTTTGAGACCTCAACCACAGCACTATATATGTCCGCTGGGCCTCCTCGGATAAATTGGATCAAATAAGAAGGGAGAGGCCCAAAAAGCATTTCTCAAATAGAGCAAAACTGAGTGTAAAGTAATAAAATAAGACACTTTAAGACAAGAGAATTCAAATAAAAAACTACACGCTATATATCATTTAATTCAGAAAATCAGAACACAATTTTTAAAATATAATTGATTGAATTGATACGGAAATGTATTATAATAAGTTATAAAAATATATATCAATACATTCATCTATCAACAGAATGAGCATTTATATTTCACAAAACAAACCAAAAAGCACTTTCTATCAATAAAGCTGTCAGTGGATACTAGGTGAAATGATAGCTTAAAATAAGCTGATTAGTCAACCTAAATTGGTCCATCACTTCTGCTAAGCCTTGGATTTATTACAGAGGTTATTATTGCATGTACGGCATCTTCCAAACTTCAAACATTCAACAGAGACACATGCAAATGTTTTTGAATGGCAAACATGTCCTTGAATGTCTAGCGTCACTGGATGCTTTCACAATGCATTCTCACAAACAAACACTGTGTGCTCACACAGTCCGCAAACACAGGAGCAGACAATGATCCTCAAAGAACAAGACCGAGAGCCAACATTCCCAACAGTGAGTCACTAACAGTCAAGGTGACCCCAACATTTCTAAACAAACGTCCACCACCAGAACTCATTCCAGGAGATTGGTTACTCCATCCTCTCTTTCTTTAAGCTTTGCTGTTCTAGTGTCTTCTTGTGAGCTTCAAATGACTGTGCTAAATACCAGCGGGACGTACCACCTGACACCTTGACCTTTTCAACTCTCACCTTTACTTCTCACAAAGGTGCCCTTGTTTTGAGCGAGACGGACAGATTGGAGGTTGAAGAAGTAGATTTCTCAACATCTCTGAACAAATGAGGAGGAAACAGCAGCAAATGCACCAACAACAAATGTGACATCAATCCACAAACGGATGCAACTTCAAAGGATGCACAAGACACAAAGATAAATCCATCAAGCTGTCTGGATCTGTCTCCTCTGTCTCCTTCTCGCGTCCCGCCGACCACAGTATTTAGGCGTGCATGTACAGGCCAGTCTGGAGGTTATAATTTAAATCATAGCTCTCTATATTTATGATTTATTTATAATATGCAGACAGCTATGCCATCGTACCCGCTCCTGGCGTAATATGGGGTTACAGAGACATATATATCAAATGAGTAGGTATTTCATGTTCACGGATTGCCAAGTGTGTTAGTGCGGTTGATGTTGCTCTTTTTTATATCTTGATGGAAGGTTTAAAAAAATAAAGAAGCCAAAGGCTGACACAAGCACAATAGACTGACTAGTGATGCTTTATATGAAATGAATAAAGGTTAGTGTCGACAAATTTAATACTTTCATGATTTTAAAACAACTACAAAAAAATTGATAATCTACCTCTAAACAGTAGGCCATTTCATTTGTGCAGTCTAAATAATGTGTCCATTCAGTTCACATGCAGAAGGCTATTCAATTCAACTTAAAACCATTCAGCCATATTTTTAAATGATTATTTGCTGTCATTTGCTTAATATTATTCTTATACCCTAGAGAAGGAAGGCCTATAAATGTGTTATTGTACATTATAACACTATACAAATTCTATATATACTAATATATATATATATATATATATATTCTGTGCCAGTGTGTTCTGGATCTAGGTGGCTCAGTATGAGTCAGTGTGTGGTGCACAGTGTACAGATTTGTCATTGCCAGGATGGATGGACTGACCACACGGCCACTATATTAAACATCATGTAAACTAAAAAAGATTGAGCGTTTATACAGACTCCCCACAGCTACTGCATACACCCATCACTGTAAACCATAGCATACACTACTCACTGAAAAATGAATATACTCAAACTAAGTGTCTATTAATAGCAATTGCTTGATCACCTTTTTAACCTGTTGTAATCTTAAGCACATAAGGGTGAGAACTGTAAAGATGCAACCGTACGTCAAAAGCTACAAGAACAAGTTTAAATTCCCTGAGACATGTTAATAAAACATAAGCCAGACTAAAAGAGGGTGCTTATTATGTGCTCAGTGAATCCTTCAGATGTGGTGCTATTGAACTGAGAAGTTTGAGCATGTGTTGGGCCCTCTTGTGGCGAGATGTCTGCATTCCCAAAACAAACTATTTTAAACTGTCCTTGAAATTTTGTGAGATGTAAAACCTGCTGCAGCAACAAACCTGTTGAAGACATTTCCATTGCATGTTTCCATTTTTAAGAGTTCTTCCTAGAGTAATCAGTCGCATAATGCAGTGAAAGTTAAAAACATGTCTGTGATCTATTTAAGGTATTAATGGCTCAAACATTAGACTCTTAAAAATAAGGGTTCTATATTAGCATCAGTGGTTCTATGAAGAGACCTTAACATTAATGGAAATGTTTCGTTCCACAAAAGGTTCTTTAAAGTTGAACAGGTTCATTAGATTATTCAAAAAGTTCTTTGGGAAACTAAAATGGATCTTCAATGGAACTGGTGTGAAAAGCCAACTTTCTATGTTTTTTTAGGTTTAAAAACCATCCTTTCCATAAAGACTGTGTGGACTGAGCCTTGTAGACATGATGACTAACTATCTCATCTAAGACCACAGAGCTGTCCTTCTTCAACCAGAGCAACTTTATTATTGTCAACAGAGCCATTTGTGGAAGTGCGAGGCTTCTGGAGGCCTGTTGCGGTCAGAGTGTGAAAAGGTTCCTTCAGCTGGAGTTGAATCCCGAGGGTTAGTTTTGTTTGTTAGTTATGGGAGAATAATAATAAAGAAATGGCTGCTTTGAGCAAAAAGCATAAGACTGATCACTTAGAAAACTATAGCACAACTCACTAAAATTAACTTGAGGTATCATCCCTGTACTAATCATAGGTACCAGGTACGCACATGCAATTATAATAGTGATGCTGTGCTCTTTCCATGCATGCATAAACTATAAAAACTAAAGAGCACCTCTTCTCCCCTCATATTCTCAATGCACTTCAGGACAAGAGTAAGTTAGCGATGGGGAAGATTAGCAATGTAGGTAACATACAATGACATTCAAGAAACTGTCAGGTATGACTGACACACACATGAGGACAGTCTTTTCTCACGTGCTATGAATATGCACACGAATATTCCGGGCATTTCCTTCACACACAGTGGCTCCATTCAGCCCTCGTTCGCTGCATTGGGTTGAGGGTGTTTTGGTTAACAGAAGTGAGACAGGCTGTTCTTTGAGAGCGCTGCCTTTCAAATGAGGTTGAAGGAACATCCATGTTAAATAAATAGTCCCCACCTAAAATCACTGCGCTGTCTGCTGTCCCAGAGTTAACAATATGGAACAACGATGACCGCTTAAAGGCAACTAGCAGATTTAAATGGACATTTAAGGAATCCTAAATAGTGGCTGGGTTTGAATAACTTTTTGGAGTTCAGTTTTAGAGGAACACAAACTGGTCATAAATGCTTTTGAACCAGGAACAGCAGGCTGCGGAATATTCTGAGTGCAACATTCACTGGCCTAAAACTGGCATACTGTGGAAATTCTCCAGGTGTAATAGACGTGTGCGTTTACACAAATATCACTGAGCTCACACACGGAGACACTAACTCATTCACTGCATCTCTGTGAACCACAGGGCAGAATAATAACCTACTCATGCGAGGCACAAATATTCAGACTTCCTCCAAACACACAAGGGAGGGAATGAGGAGAAAAAACAAGAGCGATCAAATCAGAAATCTGGAAATACAATAATGCCTCGGGGACGTTAGGTGCCCGCCATCATCTAAAAGATTGTTTTGTTGTTCACTTTTTTTATTTAACCAGAAACTTTTAATATCAGTTAAACCTTTCCAAATCTGTTGTTAATATTATGTGCATCTGCTTACTGTAAAACAAACGTCTATAGAGAAGCAGCAGAAACTGCAGCGCCACTCAGTGACCAGTGGTGAGCGCTGGAAGCGCAGCTGACGATTTACGCATTAAATAATAATGTGCAGAAATTAATGTCTAGTCGGTTGGTGTAAATCAATTAAGATACTAATTACATATGGTGCTTCCTATATTAAATATTCGTTTTATTAATAAAATAAAAATGCCAGAAAAAGAGCATGGGAAAAACTGTATATAATGTTCACAAAAACGAAAAGCACTAAAAATATAAAAAAAGAGTTTAAAGCAGGTAAATAATGTAAAAAGAAAAAAAATTGACAAAAAAGGTTTTGGGATACTCTGAAGTGAGTTATTTTGTCTGTAGAAAAAAAAAAGCATTAGATATTGTTTTTAGAAATTATTTTTTTAAGGAAAGGTGTAGAGCTAATGACGCTCCGGAGGCACAGTGAGTAAATTGGTGTTTCTAAGGGCAACAGTTATTACTCAAAAATATTTCATGGCTAAATGCCGAGACTGACCAATCAGAATCAAGCATTCCAGAGCGCCATGTAATTAATAAAAATAAGAATAAAAGCAATTTGAAACAAAGTTAAAAATAAACTATACTTTGCATATATGATCCGATTAATGTTTGCTGTTAACAACAAATATTATCTCAAGATGCTGTGCGCTGAAATGAAGTTCAAACCAGGATGAGAAACCCTGTCAGAAAAAGCACCGTCCTATCCTATGCCACCGTCTGGGATGCCACATGATGTGTGCCAACGCGGCCTGGAGCTGAGCTCATGGGCCTGTGTTTGTTTTGTGCATATTTCAGTTCGTGATAAACTCGTACAAGTTGAAAAGGTGGTGTAAACTTAAGTGACTCGAACCACATTTTTGTCTGCTAATGTGAGCCCACCAAGTGACCCAACAGGCTGTATCGGAATTAAAAGTAGAACTCAATGCTCTGAAGTCCTCTTAACTGACGATACGTTAGCAGAAAAGTTCAAGCATCTTCTTGGAAACACTAAAACACAATCACCTGCGTAATCTCGTGGATACTTGGCGTGCGTAAAGCGCATCAAAACCCAATGTTGCACTGAGGCAAAATGCCTTAATGCAAAAATCACGTTACAATTTCTTCTGTCAAATCCCACAAATACTAACAGAACAAGCAAAATGCTCACCTGCTTGCGCGAGAGTAAAGCACAGGAGGAGCAAGAACGAGGTCTCCATGCACCACGGCCTCCGCTTCTTCCGAATATCCATAGTTCCCAAGTTTTGTGACCGGTTTGGTTGGACTACAAGGCAGGACAGTTTCAAATTAGCTTTTTCGTTCTCTCGACATCCACTTGGTGCGTCTTAAGAGACCTCTCGAAACGCACACCCACCTTATTCCTCAATGAGTTATCTGTGTTATGTACAAAACTTAAATAAAAAGAAGGGAACGGGTAATAAATATGGAGTTTTACAGCTTGAAACCCCTAATGCTAGAGCCCCATTGAGTCTGAGTGAACAGAAAAGCGGAGAGAGCAGAGAGAGCCTTCAAATCACTCTCTCTCAATCTCTCTCTTTCTCTCTCCCTCTTCTTACTTTCTCCCACGAAATGCGAGGGAGCGCACGCGCGCGCGTGTGTGTGCGTGTGCGGAGAGAGAGTGAATGAGAGAGTAGGCAGGAAAAAAGAGGGAGGGAAATGCATGCATACGGACTTCTGCGGCTTTCTACACGTTCGTTACGTATCGGCAGACGTTAATTTCGAGGACTTATGAAAGCATCTATATGGCCTAAAATATCAACATTCATCAAGTGAGCTTTTGATGTTGACGTGCCAGTGATTGGCATGTAGATCAGTAGATTCATTCCTCTCTTTTTATTTCTGTTTCACAGCTGAACCATGTAGGACCGATGGGTCCGTAGGAACGAAGGATTTCAGCAGCCAATCAGATCCTTATCCGCTCGTGACGTCACGTGCCCTCTCTCCTCCCTTTCCATGGCTCGGTCCAACTCGGTTACTCAAGTTAAATGACCACTCCAGCAGGTAAGGAATAAAATGAACGTTTAGCCCAGTCAGCAAAACTTCATTTCGGTTAGTCATACACCATTATTAAAGAAATGCTGATTGTATGTTCATTATTAATGGCTTTCAGGCCATCTACTTTCTCTGTCAGTATGGCTGAGGCTTGTCTGGTGCAACGTCTTTTAATTTACTTAGCTATTAAGTTACTTGCCAAAATACTATGTCATGCTGATATAAAGGTAGAGCGGCCTGTTGCTATAGTAAAAAAATAAAAATAATATATACATTCTCAAAAGCGGCCAAATTTACCAGAATTTATAGTAAAGCATAATATTTGCTTCAAGTAGCCTAGTTTAGTCTATAAAATTGCAGACTTACACATAAGCAGATCTTTTACGTTTATAAATGACAAAAATCTGGAAGTAATGATTAAGTGTAATTATGCACTCTCTCCATTTGATCTCAGATACACCAAAGAAACCGATTCATTTTGATGTTTTTCCTTTCCTTCTTTTTTTTTTCTTTAGTTGCCTCCTATAGATGCAGCAAACTGCAGGTCTTCAAAGTTAGGGATAAAAAAAGAAACCCAGTCATTTATTTAGGTTACGCCTGTTCTCTGTCCAAGGATCTTTATAAGTACCTTTGCTTTTAAAGAACCAGCTCAAAATAATTTCACTTACACAAATTTCCCCAAATGCGTAAAACAAATATAGAATAGTATAGAATTCCACCCCATTAGTTTCACATTCCACAGTCTATGAAAACCTAACACGGTGAAAAATGTTAAGCAAAATTAGCTGTTTTTTAGTTCTTTCAGTGATCAAAATTTAGCTCAGATGAACATAACGTTTATAACTATGCCAGATATGTTTTTTTTTTTTTTGACTGGACAAACAATCTCCACAATACAGCCTAACAGGGTGATACTTTAAGAGTGGCACAAGCAGAACTTAAAAAAGGTTATGAGTGAGAGGTGACATTTACCTCCATTTGTACAGTTAAATTCCAGCAGGAAAAAATAACCAATATCACGTCCTGAAAATGATCCCAGTGGAATTGTAGTCTATTTTGGAAGATGAGGAAGTACATTCTAAATGAGCGAAAAAGAGTTTAGGGACACGGTAAATAAAGAAAATTGTACAGAAATAAATATACTTTCACATGATTTCACATACATAACATAATGTAAAAACATTTTGAGGTTTTTATCATTTCTAGTGGAAACTTTGCACTGAGAACATGACAAAACTGAACGCAGATATAAATTAAAAGCTTTGTAAAAAAAAAACTTAATCATATTTTTTATGTTTATTATCTCTGTTTAAGTGATAAATTAGACCTTATATCTTATCTCAACAAATTCTTATAAATATGGACAATATTTGAGAAAATCAAAGAGACAGAAAAGTCAGTGACCCCACTAATCATAACATGACTTGCACTAATAAAACTCTTACAAACACTATTAGGAACTGAAAGCTTTTTCCAGCAGGGAAATTCTAATTTGCAGGAAAAAGTGAATCAAATCAGTGCTTCTTATGTCCTGTGGCCCATTACGGTCTGAAGGAGACAATCCATAAACAATCATGGCATGTGTTTTTGTAAAGCCTCTGGCTGGTGCACTCTAGCATTTCTATAATAAAACAGTATAATCATACGTTATAAATCTGTGGTGTTCCCATCGACACAGAGAGGCCAGAGCCAAACGTGAGAAAGAAATAAAATGTGAGAAAAGATCCCGGAAAAAAAGGGCTGTGGGAATCAGGTGTACTGTGCTAGACTATATTCTTCTAAACAACTAAATGAATTAAACAACTAAACAACTAAATAAATTAATTACTATTAAATAACAAAAACTAAAATACATCTAAAATAAAATAAATAATAAATTAATAAATTATAAATGGAAGAAATTTAGCACGCAGCCTTCTGGTAGTGTGGGAATGCAGCTTAAAGTCTTCTGAATAGTTTTTTTCTTCAAATTAGCACTGATGCTAAACCTAACTGCTCTGCCGAGTAATATAAAAATAGCAGTGTTGTTCATAATTAGAGTTTATTCACTGACAGCATTTGGGAAAAAGGGAAAATGCTGGCATTAAACAATTAAATGCATTAAAACGCCTAGCGCTTGGTCTGTCTGAACCTGCACGTGAACACAGGGTTAGTTCACCCAAAAGTGAATCTTCAGAACACAAATGAAGATATTTTTGATGATATCAGAGAGCCATCTGATACTCCATAGACAGCCATACAACTGGCAATGATCCAGGTCCAGAAACATAGTAAAAACATCGATAAAACAGTGACATCCGTGGCTTAACTTTACTTTGACAACAATAGGAGAATACTTTTTTGGAACAAAGATGACAAAAATAACATCATTTGCTCTATCCATTCTTCTCCTGTGACTTACGTCCTCCACCATTTTAGAGGGTATCACAACGCACCGTTTACGCAAGCTTTAACGTATTTGGAATGACATGAGGGTGAGTGATTAATAACAGAATTTTCATTTTCATTTTCATTGGGTGAACTAACCCTTTATGAATGTATAAAACCAAGCAGAGGATGGCACACAGGTGAGCACAGACCTTGAGAAGGTCTAAAAATACAGCTGGGCTGAAACGGCCTGAGACCAGTTTACACCCAGAGTAACACTGAAGCGCAACTTTAACTCAAACACTGTAAAGTACCTTGAGAACATCCACATAATCAGACGAATGACATAATGTCTTGGGATTTGCAAAGAAAGGTAAAAAGCCACTCAAGACAGATGTTTCCCACCTTAAGTGCAGACAGCTGTTGGGATTAATACAGCCTACTAATTTGTCCACAGTAATTTCAGGCTTTGGCGATAGGCCGCTTGCCATGCGGTTGTGTAGGTTTTGGTCGGCCACCCATGCTAACAGGTTTTATGACAACATCTGAGATTCGCTGCGCGTGTGAGAAAATGAATTATCTTCCGATAGGGCTACGTGCCGGGCATAAGCAGTTCAACGGGGGGCACACGAACGCTAACTCAAGTTTTCCTTAGAGTCAGACACGGCAAGTGCTTGCGGACAGCCTGGTTATTTCCAAAATGGGGACCTTGTAATTACAATAAAGCGACCAGATTATATTGCAGACTTCCTTAAAAAAGTCTGTATTTTACTGGGCAGGGCTGCAAACCGCATACACACACCCTAGCCCACTACAACACACCGAAATAGATCGGAGAAGGGGGGAGGAAGTGGATTGGCATGTGTGTATTTGTGTGTGCGTGTTTGTGAGGAAATGGACTGGGTTGGTACAGGGTTACAGCGGGAGCATTGAAAAAAAAAAAAGCCTATGTATGTACCTCTGTATTATGCTACACAGAGCTCCCAGTAAGTGGAGACCCAGATGTAAGACGCGCAAAATAAAAGAGTCAAAGAGAATGGCTCAGTGATTGTGGATGCTGGACTCATTTACACCCAGATGTGTAGCAAGCTTAACGCCCGCTTGTATAAAAAAGCTATTAAACCATCAGCTATGCCAGTGAGATTTTAAAGCAACGAATAAATGTTTGTTTGTCCGCGGCGCAGATCATTATAGCATGTGCGAGCGTGTGAACACTGACATAAGCTCTCGTTTTTTCACATTTTCTAAATGTGGCCGCTGAATGCGCCTCAGGTCATTTAGCACAATTATGCATCATTAAGCAAATTTACTTCAGCTTCTTCAATGGCCTCGGTAATGGTGACTATTTAATGGATGCTTGTAGGAGTGTGCAGGTAATAGAACATACATGGAGAGCTCACAGACTGGACATTTCAGAACAGATATGCTACAGTTTCACCAGAAAAGCTCTCCTCAGCGTTTCTTCTTAGAAAAGTGTGGAGCTTGAGAAGAGATCTTAAACTGTACTCAGATATGCCAAATTAGTCTGTACCAAATGTCAGGGATCTCATTATGAACTCATATATTTCTCATCACATTTTTTCCAAAGTTAATTTAATAGCATTAAAGTCTAACAATATTTGGCAGCTATTTGAAAATCTGGAATCTGAGGGTGCAAAAAAATTATAGTGAGAAAAGTTTTCAGCGATGCATATTACTAATAAAAAATATGCTTTAATTTATTCATGGTAGGAAATTTATGAAATATCTTTACTTAATATCCTAATAATTTTTGGCATTAAAAAATATATATAATTTTCGACATGTTTTCTCAACTTTTTTTTTACTTATGACTGGTTTTGTGCTCAGGGGTCTAATTTCTCATAGCTTAATGACCATTGTCACAGAACTACATCCATTTATTCAAAACAGGTGAAACAAACAAGTGTGAGGAGAAGACAGAGAAGAGAAATACTGAAAATGTGTTTATGGAAAGAGATGATGTGAGAAGAGAGAGAGCAGGTACTGAGATATTTAAGAAGTCACGGAAAACTTCACGGAGGGAAAAAAATCACTGGAATGAATAGGGAAGGTAAGGGGGGTCCGATGGCATGCAGCAGGAGAGAGGGAATGAATGAGGTCTATTGATGGAGAGAGAGAAAGAGGGATCAAACGGTGTTTACCCAGAGAGAGAGAGAGAGAGAGAGAGAGAGAGAGAGAGAGAGAGAGAGAGAGAGAGAGGGGGTGTGGGAGGGAGAGCTGAGCGGGAGGGAGGGGGGGGGTTCATATGACCCACTGACTGAAGTGGAAATGTGGGGACATACTGATGAGTCAAGAGAGGAGACGGTGATGGAGAGGACAGAGAGAGAGAGAGGATGTCATGAAAATTTCCTGGATGCAATAACAAATTGCATTACAAAATTTCAGTGGAAGCATGGCAGTAAAAGAGATTTCTTTATCGTTTTTTACATCTATATGGAATAATGAATATATTAATATCTGATATAAAATCAATTCTAAAGGGATTTTAAAGGTATGCTTCACTCAGAAATGAAAATGCTCACCCTCAACTCATCCAAGATGTACAGTACATGAGTTTGTTTCTTCCAGATTTGGAGAAATGTAGCATTACATCACTTGTTCACCAGTGGATCCTCTTTAGTTAATTGGTGCCGTCAGAATGAGAGTCCAAACATTAAAAACAGAGCAATAATCCACAAGAAATCCACACCACTCTAGTCCATTTGTTAATGTCTTGAGAAGTGAAGAGCTGCATCCACTATTTAAGGGATTTGGATTTGGGTTTTCCCAAACAACAGGCTGGCATGCATGCGAGGCCAAAAAACACTTTAATTTTCTTATAATATGCATTTATTTTTTTCACTGTATTTATTCAACGACCCCAAAATGGTTCGTTCAATTATTAATTTTTCCAAACACCTTCAGTGATTTTTCGATTTCATTTTAAAGCAGTGTTTGCACCTAGTGGCAAAGAATAAAACTGCATTTTCCTTCAGTCCAACAGAAGACCAACAAATGGACGGAAATATGCTAATGTCTCATTTGACGTCAACATGAAATGGTTTGGGATTTGTTTTAAAAATGACTCCTTTCACTGATTCAGAGTCAGCTCTTTCTTTTGAGAGACAATAACTTTATACACGGTGCACTTTCAGATTTAACACTTTGCAGGATGTCTCTTAGAGCTGTGTTACACACTGCATGAAAGATCATTTATAAAATAATCCACAATACAGGCACTTTAAGATGTTTTTAACTTTAAAACACAGCCTGCAGCTAAAACACAAGTCATCTATAATAATAATGCCTTCTCCAGTGAAAAAATCACCTCATCTTTTTCAGGAGAGGAACGTGCACAGATCAAGCACCAGTTACAGTTATAAACAGCTCTAAACAAATATGTGGCTGGATTTTGATGTTTTTCACTGGAGGAATATTTTGGCCTAGAAGCAACGGTTTAAAGTTAAAATGTCTTGATGGATTTTTTTTTATTTATGACTTTTGTGAATGATTAGCACTAATCAGAAAGCAGTGAAGTATCTGCGGGCTCATATCCGTGTGGGTCTTCTCGCTGGGTTTTGTTGTGGCTGGGATGCCGCCTCAGAAGGTAGCTGCCGATGTAGGCAGTAGACAGCGAGGCAGCTGGCAGGAGTTTGGAACAGAGCTTACATGTCATTTAGCAGAAAGTTTTACAAAAACAACATGCAATTTCCAGAACACTAATTGCAGGAAAAACCCTCCAGGATCAACTATGAGCTGCATGCGTCAGTCAAGCACGATGATGAATGAGATGATCAAACCTTTTTTCCCGTAAGATGGTGGTGATTTTTTAAAATTGATACTTTTATTCAGCAAGGATACTGTGAATTGATCAACAGACAGTACAGAAATATACAGCATACAAATAGTGGACAAACTTTCATCAAGGAAACACACACAAAAAAATTAAAATAAGTCATGTTTTCCACACAAATATAAAGCAGCAATTATAACCTAAATAAAAATAAAAATAAAATAAAATAAACTTTTTAATTACAGTTAGTTGCCAAGGCAACATACCTTAGTTTTAGCATTTACTTAAAGAATTGATTTATATATATATATATATATATATATATATATATATAATTAAAGAGTTAGAGAGTGCAGAAGCTTTAATAGGTGTCTAAAACGAGCTGTTCTGTGTTCAGTAATTTTACTCTAGCAATTGAATTATGGCGAGAAATGAGAAACAGGAAGTGTCTAATAACATCAACGTACATTGTCTGATTTGGATCAAACTTCAGGGGTTTGTTAGATGTACGATGTCGATCGCATACACGTGACTATTAGGAGTCAGAGTTGTAGCGCCACCAACTGGCAACAGAAAATGTGTCATTTTCAAAATGCTTTGAATTGAGCATCTTACTTTTACTCTATTTGCTTCAAACTTCATCGGAATTATGTCAAAACACAGCCAATGTAAAACTGTTGAGGGAATATTGATATAATAAATACTGTTGCCATGGCAACTTGTCAAAGTTCAATATTTTTTCAGTTATTTTGAGGCAGATAACATGCTTAGAATTTTAACTCAATACACATATCAGTCATTATGATAGTTAGACACTGACAAAAGCTCATAAATGCGCTTGGAAAAGGAACTCTATAGTACCACCTTTTGACAAAACTTGGAGGGTTCGTTTTAGCTACAGTCACCAAACTTGGTACATATATTCTTCTCATCAAGCTGGACAACTTTCTAATTTATAGTCATTATAGTCAATCAAAACCAACAGTACGTCAGCTATTTTGATTTGAATGTGGATTTTTGGAAAAATATGGCTGCACATTAGTCCTATAAAAATCATAAATTCATACCAAACTTTGTCAACAAGATTGGAAAACACTGAGAAACTGATTTAGGTTATATCTTGGGTTTTGGATATTAAAAAAATAAATAAATAAATAAAAAAAGATAATAGCAGTGATCATTCTTAACGAAG
This sequence comes from Enteromius treurensis, assembly GCA_032275025.1. Classification (NCBI taxonomy): domain Eukaryota; kingdom Metazoa; phylum Chordata; class Actinopteri; order Cypriniformes; family Cyprinidae; genus Enteromius; species Enteromius treurensis. Next base: position 94,811 of record JAUCMU010000126.1, read on the forward strand.
TAGTAGAGCCTTTAGGTATGAATTGTTCTCAGTGTTTCTTTATCTGCAGCGCTGGAGAAGACAAGCGTCTTACAGCATGTGTGAGACAACAGTTGTGTTTGTGGAGCCTGATCTCACACATCAGCTTCAGGTGTCTGCGGCACTGTACCGTAATAATGCCGCTTTGTGGCCGTATTACAGCTGAAGGTGAGGAGAAGAGCCTCACAATGAGACCCGCTCTGCAGGGGGAGGATGAGGAGGAGAGGGAATGTACCACTTGGGTGTTGAGGAAGGGGGTGGGGCAGCCGGGGGGCAAAGCACAGAGAACAGAGGGGTCTTTTGTGAGGCAGGAAGAGAGAGCTGTAGGTACAGTACAAGCCTGATGGGAGCAGAGAGAGAAGAACAGAGATGTGAGGAGTGAGTGAGGCCTTCACAAAACAACCAAACCTGGACATTTCAGATATGATTTGTTGTGAATGAACTCAAATATTTTCACAAAATTGACGTAAAGAGTTGGCTATGCTATCCCCAACTGTGCCATCACGCTTGGTTGATGCAAGAGTTATAAATATGATACATAAAGGCCAAGGTTTGCCTTTGATTGAGTGGCATGGTCTTTTGACTTGCCAAAGTTTTAGGATGATTTGTTGTGAATATTGTGAAATAATATTACGATTTAAATGACAGTTGTTTACATGTGAATATATTTTGACATGTAATTTATTCCTGTGATCAAAGCTGAATTTTCAGCATCATTACATCAGTTTTCAGTGTCATATGATCTTAATATGTAGATTTGATGCTCAAAACACTAATTATTATTAGTATGCTTTGTATTTGTGTAGAAACTGCGATGCATATTTTCAGAATTCTTTTATGACTAGAAAGCAAGAAAAACAGAATTTATTTAAAATAGAAATAGCAAATTAGAAATGTCTTTACTGTCACTTTTGATCAATTATGTCCGCTGAAAATAATTATTCAATTAGAAAGCAAACCTAACTGAACCCAGAATTATTTTTAATCACTCCTAACCATGTTGCTACTAGTTAATAGTATGATTATTTACCTAGTTTTCACAGTGTCCAAGAACACTTTAAGATATGTATGTTGTTGTTTTTTTTGTGGTATCTGGGTTACCAGGTCAAGACAAAAATCATAGAAAAATAATATATTTTAAAGAAAAACGTAACAGCAGAAAACTTAAATGGCATAAACATCAGTTGCTCCAGTTTCGTTCAGTTTTCCAGTCATTACAGAAGCATTTAGTGACATCATGAATACACAAACACTGGATGACATGCAATAATAAACCTGTTGACCTTCATTCACTCTCTCTGATCTTCTAAACACATCTCTCCTTTTTTTAATAGCGTTTTATTTACAACACTTCTTTTTGATCACAGTATAATGGCAGGCTAAAAAAAAATAAAAATAAAATAATTTTATATACTAATGATTATGAACAGTATTCTGTTAGCAGGTTCTGTATTTTGCATCACTAAGCATGTTGCAAAATATTAGTTTTCTAGACACACATACTTTGTATTGGATTTTTTTAAATATATTTTGAAAATACCAAATTATATCACTGGTTACTATATCCTCATCTCTCAAGTGTGCTTGCACAAGATGAAGAGAACATTTACATTTGAGAAAATATTGTTTAAGTGTTTTGAAGAGAACAAAAGCCTGAGGACAACCACAGTGCCCCACAGTGTCCCCAGACTGCAGCGTTTCTGTGATTTAGCCGACAGCAAATATGCATTCCTCGCTGCAACACAATCCAAACCAGAAACACAACAATCATGAACTTCAACAACTATAAGAAGACAATTCTTCTGCACAGATCCGAATGGGGAAAAAGAAACACAGTAATGTAAACAAAGGACCTTAGCCACTTTAACAGATACAAATTAGTCTTAAAGGCGCGAAGATGATGGAAATCAAAATAAACGTGCTTGTTTAGGATTTAACGTAAATTCTGACTCAAGTGTTTGTGTCCAGTACACTGAAGTTTGACTCTGAAGAATTAACTTGCCTTGCATCGCTGTTTAAACTCACAAACCAAAGTGCTAATTTGCAAACCTCTTATGGCTGATATTTACTGCTCGTTTGCAAGAGCCCTCATCTCTGCAGCTCTAATTTACCAAGCGCTCATTAGCCAAGCTCCTCCGTCATATAACCTTCACATCAGGGCTGGACTGGGACAAAAAAATCAGCCTCGGCATTTTTTGGTTCAGGCTGCCCACCACCACATATAGGCCTACTATATATATGTGTATATATATATATATATATATGTTGATAGATATATGTATAGATATAAAATCGGATGTTATTTTTTATGTAGTACTGTCCCGAATAACCTGTCTCACATAACAGATGTTTACATATACTCCACAAGAAAAAATAATAACTGAATTTATAAAAATGACCCAGTTCATAAGTTTACATACCCTTGAATCTTAATACTGTGTGTCGTTTACTGGACGATTCACAACAGTCTTTCTGTTTTGTGATAGTCGTTCATGAGTCCCTCGTTAGTCCTGAGCACTACAGTTGCTCCTGAACATTCTTCGGTTTTCCAGCATTGTCTGCACATTTCAACCCTTTACAACACTAACCTGTATGATTTTGAGATCAATCTTTTCACTCGGAGGATAATTAGGGGTCTCATACATAACTATTATATAAGGGTGAAAACATTTACTGATGCTCAAGAAGGCAACACAATGCATTAAAACTGTGTGCACTTTTTGAATTGGATGATCAGGGTAAATTGTACTTACTTAATCTTCTGGGAAACATTTAAGCAGCTTCTTAAGTGCTATACCAAATGAAAATAAATGTGATCTTTAAACAAAATAAGAAGATTTAGCACATCATCATCCTGTTCAGAAGTTTACACTCCCTAGCCTTTAATGCGTTATGTTGCCTTCTTGACCATCAGTGAATGTTTTCACCTTATATAATAGTTATGTATGAGTTCCAATTGTCCTCAGCGTGAAAAGATTGATCTTAGAATCATACAGTCACTGTTTGAAAGGGTTCAAATATGCAACTAATTTAGGACAGTACTACAAAGAAAAATAGCATGCAATTTTCACAAGCTGTCTTATTTAGTTCAAATTATTAACATATTTGCATATTCTGCAAGGGGTATTTTATGTAAACGTATAAGCACAACTGTAAACATTTGAATATAATACAAACACGCATTAGGAGAGGTTTTCCCTTCATGCAAGATCCTGTTCGTTCAGCAGCAGAATACGGATTTCAATCCTTAATACGATAACTTTTACACACAGTTCGGTTATTTACGGGTATCTAACCGCATTATGTACATTATGAACATCTAACTCACACCTTTACATGCACAAAGGCATGATGTCCCAGATGTGCTCAGTTGGATTCAGGTCTGAGGAACGGGCGGGCCAGTGCATAGCATCAATGCCTTCGCCTTGCAGGAACTGCTGTGCTGACACACTGCAGCCACATGAGGTCTAGCATTGTCTTAAATTAGGAGGAACCCAAAGCCAACATTATGGTCTCACAAGGGGTCTGAGGATCTCATCTCGGCACCTAATGGCAGTCAGGCTACCTCTGGAGAGTACATGGATGGCTGTGCGGCCCTCCAAAGAAATGCCACCCCCCACCATTATTGACCCACTGCCAAAGTGGTCATGCTGGAGGATGTTGCAGGCAGCAGCATGTTCGCCACGGCGTCTCCAGACTCTGTCACATGTGCTCAGGGTGAACCTGCTTTCATCAGTGAAGAGCACAGGGCGCCAGTGGTGAATTTGCCAATCTTGGTGTTCTCCGGCAAATGCTTAACGTCCTGCACAGTGTTTGGCTGTAAGCACAACTCCCACCTGTGGACATCGGGCCCTCATACCGCCCTCATGGAGTCTGTTTCTGACCGTTAGCGGACACATGCACATTTGTGGCCTGCGGGAGGTCATTATGCAGGGCTCTGGCAGTGCTCCTCCTGTTCCTCCTTGCACAAAGGCGGAGACTACACTGACAGACACAGCAAACCTTCTAGCCACAGCTCGCATTGATGTGCCGTCCTGGATGAGCTGCACTACCTGAGCCACTTGTGTGGGTTGTAGACTCTGTCT
>JAUCMU010000126.1:105509-128557 GCA_032275025.1 Enteromius treurensis
CCCCCCCCCCCCCCCCCCCCCCCCCCCCCCCCCCCCCCCCCCCCCCCCCCACCGCGAGACCCTGGTGCAAACCGGATTGAACTGGATCGAGACCGGTCCAGGTTAGGTGAGCTGATGTGGCGCTTCAAGCATTTCCATTAAGAAGGTGTCGATTGGGGTGTCTCCAATTAGCTTGAAGAAGAACAGGTGCTCCAGGCATTTCAAGCCAATGGAGCGCAGCGCTGGCAGTCGGAGGAGGAGTTTGGCAAACCTGGAGTGAGATGTAGAGAACATGCAGTCAACTGCAAGCAACAGGGCATTGCTTTCTTCCCCTCTGGAGATACTTTAGATGGGAATTGACATCAATAACTGGGGGGAAAAACATATACTCTACCTGCCCTGCTGGTCAGGATATCTGTGTTTACAATAAGCCTCCAGCGATGCGTAGACTTTCTCTCTCAGTAACTCCACCTCACTTGGGCTTGACAATCCCTTTGCATCTGTGCACACATAAAATGATGAGCTATTATGACTCATCAACAAGGTTCAGCGTAACAATATATTGGCGTCTGGGATGTGTGGTTATTTAAAATAGTTATATATTGCAAAAATGCTAAATGTTACATAATTAGCAGATTTGCCATTGATTTAATAGATAAAATATAATATGTTTATCATTAACAGTGAAAGCAACTGAGTTTTGTACAATACATTTTAACAGGCACAATTGCATTAGTTGCATTAGCATGAATGGGCGTGAACTGAAAGTGTATGACTGTGCGCTCCGACCTGGGTTGAAGAGGATGATGGCTCTCAGGCAGCCCAACTCCGTTTTATCCATCTGCATGTCCCTCATCTTGCTCACCAGCTCCGTCAGCACCCTGATGCCATTAAAATGAGGGGCGAGGGATGAAAGGCAGGAAAAAGAAGATTCAGTTTAATTTCTGAAGTACAACCAATCACAAAGAGGCAACAGAAAAAAAAGCTCAGTAGAGCTCTTTTCACAGCCTCTTCAAAATGTATTCAAAACACATCACATAAATTCCTGGTTATGCAACAGCCTTAACAGGACAAAAAGGACATTAATGTTTTAAAAACATAGCATGCCACATAAAACATCAATCACTCTTGTTAGCCTGTGAGTCAAAGCAACGCATTCAATCACACAGACACACACGAGGTCAGTTTGGTCTTTACCTGCCCCAAACAGACATAATTTAATCCAAAATAAAATGTCTCAAGCTACAGGCTTTCCTGACTGCTGCTGTTTGTTTATGGCGTGTGGCGGAGTGTCATTACCTGTCAAATATGGCCCCAACCTCTGCATTGTGCGCACTCTCCCTGTGTGTTCAATCACAATGTGTTATTAAAATGTCATTTCACATTTCATCGTTATATAATGTCTCCCCGCTCCAGAAAGGCCCAGGCAGAGACGTTAAGACTCCACGTATGTTGGCGGTAGGCCCAGTTCAAAGAGTAACAAGCTACAGGCTCTTGTTGAAAGGAAGGCGGGCAGATCATGGGTTGGCAGCAGCGAAGCTTGAAAGGGCAATCCCCAGAACACAACATGACATGAACAAAGAATTATTTAACAGGATAAACCCAGGGCTCAACAATAAACACATGCACTTTAACTTACTCATGTATACATATTATGTTAAGTCATGCAAATATGCTGCTACAAATTTTTCATCAAGGTTCTTCCAAATTTTGTCAGTCAAAATCATTATTACTGAGCCCTGAAGGTAACAAACAACACTTACTGTTGTTGTTGTGGAACATAACTGCTTATTCTTTTAGTTATGGTATCATTACATACTATAACACTCAGCAACTGCTTTAAACGCACATACAATGACGATGAACACGCGTCAGATTTTGCACAGAGGGTTAAATAGCATCTAAAGCATGAGCCAATCAAGCAGAGCGGGAAGCATGTGCACACATCACACAATGAAGCGCTGAAAAAAACCAGGCGAGATGGACAGTGAAGCACGGGGACAGGGAGGCTCATTTCTGAAGCAGAGACATTATGACAAGATGAATGGCAACATAAGACAATTTCATATGAACATCACAAACTGTAGCACAGAACATCTAGAATGAGCTCATCTAAAACAACAGCCTGTAGCTCATTATTCCTGGATTTGAATAAGACAAAGGCAAAATGCGGAGTCTTGAGAAGTTACAGCTAAATTTGTTCCTTGAAATAAAGCACTGCTGTAATATCCAGCAGATTCAAAGTGAATCACAGAGCACACCTCATACATGTGCGCTGTATTCCTTCTATAAACGGGAGTGTGTTGAGACTATAAGCAGAGGAGAGCGTTGGTGCACATATAGGTGTCTGCATGTATGTGTATGCCCTGTCTGCCCGTGCAGTGTCAGTCTACAAAAGCACACTATATACAGCAGCGTCAAGGCGGCAGGCTGTCAGGAGTAAAAGGTATTTTTCTTTGTCATGACACAGGAAAAAATCCAACCACCCTTGCAGCCTTAAATGTGTCGTAAGAAGCAATGCTGTTAAGATTCATGAGCACAGGTTTACTACAGATCATGACACACCCAACAATTTGTTGCCTAATACTTTTCACACATAAGCATAGCAGCTCACATGCACATCTTTACGTAAAGTAGTGAGAAGAGTCATATTGTTAACTTAAATCTGATTCCTAGAGAATGTAAATCATCATCAATGTGACTATACACTGCTGCTCAAACGTTCAGGGTGAGTAAGATTCGTTTGGAAAGACAGCGAGGGTGTCTTTAGCAAGGGTGCGTTTAATTGATTGAAAGGGAGTTTAACTGCGTTACAAAATATTTAATTTCAAATAAATGCCGTTCTTCTGAAGTTTCCATTTATCAAAGAACAAAAGTTCACTTTTGGGTACAATATGAAGCAACGCAACGGTGTTCAACATTAATAAGTAATGTTTCAGGACCATCAAATCAGCATATTATGATTTCTAAAAAATTATGTGACTTTGAAAGGCCACTGAAAATTTTGTTTTACTGCAACAGGAATAAAATTACACTTAATCCATATATATATAAAAAATTGTTTTACATTACTACCGTTCTTTGTTAAGTTATTTTTAGCTAACTGTCAAAACAAGACCTTATTTCTGGTTTAAATTAATGTACTCTTTATTGGCATAAAGTGATAAGATAAAACCAAACACTAAAAATAAATAAAAACATAATCAAAACTAAAACAGTGTTTCAATGATAATTAAATTATACCGGATCAAATGAAGCACAAGAGACTTCTTTAAAAACCATATTACTGACCCCAAAACTTTGAACAGCTTTTGAAACCTTTTGCAAGTAAATAGAATTAAAAAAAAAGGATCATTGTTTCTGTAGTCATGTGACATGACTATTACCTGTCAAAGATGGCTCCCACCCCAGCGCTGTGAGCACTGTTCCTGTGCACGTGGAGGCCGGTGGCCAGCAGGATGCCATCCTTCACCGCGATGGAGCGATGAGAGAAAGACGCGATCAGTAGCTCATTCCAGCCTAAAGCACAGACGGAAGCAGCAAAAGATGATCAGTGTTCACAAAAGGAAATATTAATGAAATACAGTTTGCAGTCAATCAAGTTATTTAGAGTCCCAAAGACAGGTTTACCGGCACGCAGCAGGATGACCTGGTCATCCAGAGACAGCTCACTGAAGTGAGGGATCCGTTTTGCCCACTCCACCAAAGTAAACAGCTGTTTATCAGCCGCCTGGCAGATATTTGTCACTGGGTCATTCGGCTGAGGAGAGGAAAATTCAAGTATTATGGGTATATAGTAACAAAAACTAGACTAAACTGCTATTTTAACAGTAGCAATGTTCAGCTGGGCAATAAATAGTATTGTATCGATATTGCAGTAGCATTCATGCTGATAACTATGAGCAATGGACATTTTTACTTGATGTGGATTCATCTGATACACAAACTCTGCTTTCTGTTTTCAGCATCTGATATGTCAATCCATGAGGAAATGAACACACAAGACACAAAACCAGTCATAAGATTGATACATCATCTGAAACATGATTTTCAGCATAGTAGAACAATTGATCATTTTGACTTATATAATGTATTCTAGGCTTTTGCTACAAATATACCTGCTTTTGTGCTCCATGGTCACATTTAATAAAAACGAGTAACAGACACGCTGTAATTCAAAAACCTTCACAACAAACCATCAAAATTCAGTTTAAAATGATAAAATAACACATTACTATTTTATACTGAAACGTACTTCTCAAAGTAATAAAATCATCAAGGAATAGCATACAACCAAGATTTGATCAATTTTTTAATTTAACAATCTAAAATGAACAATAAAATAAACAGACTGAGTGTTACAAGCTGTTAGTGCATAGAGAAGATCTCTAAAGGTGCAAAGATTAAAGTTTCAAAACCAAAGAGATAAAATAATAGTAAAAATAAAAAAAATAACTCTTAATAAAAAAAGTTAGGACTTGTCCACATCCCCCTAAAACAGCTCTTTTCTACATCACAGAGGGAGTTTATTTTCAAATACCGCCCAAATGTTTACGCAGAGAAAGAAGGCGGAGCTTGTGTTTTTTTGTTTTGGTTTCATAGCACCGGGAAGTGGTATCACGTTATTGTAAGGGGTGTTACATTTCCGCCAAATCCTTGAAGTATTCGGCCAATCACAACACACCTCGCTTTTTCAGAATGGTAAGCTTTGTACAAATCAACCTCTTTCAGGAGGCGGGGCTTAGAGGAGAAACAATAATGCCCATTATGTGGAAAATGATGTGTTTTATGCACCTTAAACCACAAACACATTGCATTACACCAAATACACCAAATAATGTTCTTTTAGTAATATGACTCCTTAAAAAAAAATTGGGCCCTACAATTAAAGGTAGCTATTACAGAGAGGATGCAAGACACATATAGTCTGTCTCATACAAAAAGCTGTATAAAAACGTCCTGCCCTTAATCCTACCAGCTTGCTGTCATTGGGCCGCTACAATTAGAGCCCGATCGCCTTGAACTTCTTCATCACGTAACAAATAATCCTGACACTAAAGATCAGCAATCCTTTTTTAACAAGCTTATCTGTGACTTACAGAGCTTCCCCCTGAGCTGCCATCCGCATGCAGCTCGGTCTTCTGCTCCACGGCCATCTCTGCTTCCAGAATCTTCTCCACAGGCATCTCTTCGTTCACGGCGCTTGTGGACTCCACCTCTCCTTCCCGCTCCTTGTTCCTCTGACGCTCCTCCTGAACGGCTGCACCGCACACAGGGAAATGAGGAAAAGGAACAAGACAGGGAAAGAGGGGTGAAGGACAGGGCAAGAGGACAGAACAACATGATGGGAAAGGGAAATGTACAGAGAGAAGAGGTAGTGAATAGGGAAAGCGGTAAAGATCAAAACAGATGTAGAGAGACACAGAGATATACAGATACATGTAGTTCCTGGTTAGTTTTCAACACATCCCATTCACACACACACACACACACACTGAAGTCTAGACCCAGTAAAGGTCCCTTATTGCACATATTCAAAACAACATTCTCACATGACTAATATTTTTATTTTGCTGCACCATGTTATTTAAAGGGGTCACATCATGCAGAATCAAATTTTCCTTGACTTCTGATAACAGCAGCTGTGTTCCATTACACTTCAAATTGTGCAAGTACACCCAACGTAACAAAACTCCCATATATAGAAAAAAACAATGACATGCTGAGGTTTTTGAGGCAATTTGAAAAAGGCATATGATTAATGAGATTATTCTTTAATGTATTATAGCCAACAAAAAACACCAAATAATGTTCTTTCCTTGCCATTGCTGCTTGGATAACCACTAATGCGGTGCCTTTTGGCTCCAACATGGCTACCAAAGCTGATGTTTCAGAAATAATTCTTCAATTAAAGCTAATGTTTTTTTTTTGTTTTTTTTATATTGCTCAAGTTTTAACAAAGGAGTAATGGAAAACAATGCACTATGAACACACTGTAAATTCAGCTCCCAGGTCAGCAGAAAGACTTCTGCATGTCACATTAGACACATTTACACAACATTGCCTACTGGGTAATAGGAACTTGGTTCATCCAGTCATAGTTAAGCAATAAAGAGAAATCCGGATGAACACTATTACACTTAAACACCAGAAAAACAAATAATATGAGCACAATGTTGTGCTGTTTCTTGTAGTGTAGCACCTACAGCTCTGCATATACTTCAACAAAAGAGGCAAGTGGCTCTTAAAAAAAAAAAAATAATAATAATAATAATAATAAAATGCAAAAAGCGAATCAAGGAAAAAAAAACAGTGTATGACATGGCCCCTTCACCAGCTGTGAGTAATATTCTACAGAGCAACTCTTTCACCATTCCCACATTCTCTCTCTCACACACACACACACACAACCACCCCTCCCTCCCTCCCTGCTTTCTCCTTACATCGTTGTCGTTCATCTTGGACCACTACAGAAGGAGAGGGAGGAAGAGAGAGAACGAGAGGAAACAAAAGAGGGAGAGAGGGGGACAGGTGTTAGTGGTGACAACAGCCCTCCTTCCCCCTCTGCTCTCCTCTCAGGTTTGTGCCGTAATGCCTATGACTTACCCACAATTAACAATGATAACCCACACATCTACATGTCTGCTACACCTACTCTTTGCATCACTGTCTTTTTTCTATAAATCACTTGCGCTCGGTTTTGCTCACATTAATGACAGACTGATATTTTGGCCAAAGCAAGTTCACAGTAAACTAAATACAACCATTTGAATAAAGACAAATAAACAAATATTAAAACAAAACACATCTCTGCAACTTTATGGGTATATCATAAACTGGCAATAAATTCTGCATGATATTTAAAACAATGGTTCACCCCAAAATGAAAGCTTCTTCATTATTTACTCACCCCCACTCTAAAGGCCATTTCACAGATTGTGATGCGAAAAAGCGAGGCAAAAATCGCAAAAACAAACAAAAAAAATTGTCAAACATGGTGCTTTCACACCGAGCGTGAACCGCTAGGTGGCGCCTACCAGCATTTATTCCCAGATATGCATCTTGTATATGCTCCCGCTGCTCAATATACAGCATTAAACTAAAAAAATAAAGTTTGGTTCTACACCAGAAACACTAACTATCTATAATGTTTACATAAACACATCTTCAGATATTAATGGATGTACAAGTAGCATTAAGCTACATTTAAAAATAAATGTGATTATGTTTTTGCTGAAAGGAACACTCCACTATTTTAGACTCCCCTAGAGATAAACCAGTTTGACCATTTTCCAATCAGCAAGGCTAGAAGCTCTACTCTCACTCCTGCGTAATAATCGAGGAACTTTGCTGCCGTACCATGGCTACAGCAGGCACAATGATATATCACACAACGCCTAAAAATGCTAATGGTCTGATCAGATTCATGATCTATGCTGCAGCTAAAAGTCTGACCCGGAGATTGATGAATGGACTCAAAAATGGTAAAACTCAACTGCTTAACTCTAGTTGAGTTGAAAAATAAGCCTATTTTCAAAAATAGTGTAGTGTTCCCTTGGGGCGGGGCGATGCTGACCAATTTGGCATCGTATGATGACTAATGTGAAACATCGCGATGGACGATGGCATCGTCGTGGTAGGCAGCGGTTGTAACTAAAACACCAAACCCCGCCCCACGACTGACAAAAATAACAGGGTGCGCTCGAGCAGGTGAGAGGATCGAGCGAAGGAATGATTGCGTGCGAGTGCTTGAATTGCGCACGGATGACATAAAGCGCGCGCCGCGCGAGGGTTTGAAATGAGCTCGCGGGTACGTTTCTTCGCATGTACATCAGTTTTCCTCTCGCGGAAATTATTTACCGTGCTCGCCAGCATCAGTGGTGCGCTCACATACATTTGCCGCCATAGATCAAGTGTGCTTTTCGCGAGGTGTTTGCTGCGGCGTGGCGGAGGATCGCGATGCCGGCACAGCATTGTGAAGTCTATCGGCCATCGGCGATGGCATCGTCTATCGACCCAACCCTAGTGTTCCCTTAAAACCCTCTTTAAACTGTCATTGAATGCTTGGATTAACGAGTAATGCTTGTAATGCTCTACAGATTACAAGGTGTGGAAAGTTAATAGAAATTATATTCTGATAATTAATCGGTTTTTTGAACACCAATGCTAACAAGAATGCATGTGCTTCTCTCTCTCAGAGTACTCTTCTTCAGTGTTCTGCAAGAACCCCACGAAGAAGAAAAAAAAATCCTCGCTTTTTTTTGCACCATAAATGATCATGTCTGGTGTGAACAGCCCCACAGCGATCTATTGTTCTGATTTAAGAGTGTCAAAATGCACCAAAGTTATGCTTTCTGTGTGAAAAGGCATTAATAGAACTGAAAAGCGCTTGTAATGGATGGGGAGGAATAAATAATCAGTCATTTACATTTTTGGGTGAAATACTCCTTCAAGTGCACTATCATTTATCACCCACTGAGCTCTCTAGATATCAGCACCAGTCTGTGTTTCTTGCGCCACTTAAATGCATAGCACCAAAGCTCTGAACAGATCAGTCTTATTACAGCATTGACTTTACATAAATAAAAATACATAAGGTTACTAACGTAGTTAGATTTATAAACAAATGTGTATTAAACGTAAACGTGTCCCATCTAAACCATACACATGGTATGTGTATGTGTTAGATGGGACAGAGAGTGTTCTTGTTCTTACCCTCTCTCTTCATCCCCATGGCCAGGCACTTCTGGTAGCGGCAGTACTGGCAGCGGTTCCTCTGGCGTTTGTCCACCAGACAGTCCTTATTGTCTCTGCATGTGTAGCTCAGGTCCTTCCTCACAGTGCGCTTGAAAAAGCCCTTGCAGCCCTCGCAACTGTACACGCCGTAGTGCTTGCCTGGAGAGAAGAGCACAAGCTGAATTTCTGGAGGCAGAAGATTTTAGCTTACAGATAGGTGAGCAAAAAATTGGACGTTTTTTTTTTTAAATCCGAGAACGATTTTTAGAACTATATCTTTATCATCATCTTTACAGTAACCATGCTTGGTGTGAACAGGCCTTTATTGTTTACCAGAGGAGCGATCTCCACAGATGGCACACAAGCGTTTCTGAGAGACCATGGGCCCCGGGCTGTGGGCAGACAGCGGCTTCAAACCGTAGGGTGGTTTGACGTCATCAGAGCTGCTGACGGCGTGCAGACCCGACATGGACACAGTGGAGTTGATCTGAGATAGATGGAGAAAGAAATGAAGTGATAGGAAAAAGAGAAGAAATATTTGAATTGGATAAAATGAACACCACCTCATTTTTGTAAGTGATAATCAAATGATAACAGATTAAAATATGTTAATTCCTTATTTTCAGTAACACATGCCTGATTAGCAGTCAACCCTTAACTGATAATGATCGTAACCAGATAATAATCAATTTCTCCCAGAATCATTCAAACAATCACATACCAACCCTCTTTGATGATCAAACATTAAGAATCTGATTTTGATGAACACAACCCCTCAACAGACGGTATTTAATCATCCAAACAGAGCCACATTTCCACATTTATGAGCGACAGTACAGGGTCGAAGACATATGCATGAGATAAGCTTACAAAACGAGGAAAGAGTCAGAAAGTGAGAGAGGGTACAAGGTCTCACCTCTGCGTTTCTGGGAAACATGTTCATCTGTGAAGTAGAAATGCAGTGATGAGGAGGAGCGTAAAAAAAAAAACTTGTGGCGCAAGGGAGATGGTGCTAAAAAAAAAAAGACTAAATCCACCAAGCTGTTTAGTTTGGGTAAAAGTGAAATTTAGACTATGAAAATAAGTTTAATTTGGATCGACCGAATCCTACCTGAGAGACTTTGGAAATTAGGGTCAACATACCACATGGTCTGTTAAACATTAACAGTTTTAGAGGGAAACGCTCAAATTATCTCTGTGAATAAACAGTGATTAAAAAAAATTCCCTCGAGCTTTACATTTGCAGGTCTAATTATCTTTTGCAAGTCATTGCAAAATACTGTTCAATTATTGTAAAAAAATTCAAAATTGCTATTTAAAATAACTTATCTATATGCAAAGTCCTTTAAAAATAATTCTAATATACTGATTTGCTGCTCAAGAAGCAGCATGCTTCTTAACGCTGCTTAATATTTTTATGGAAACCGTGGCATTTTTTCAAGATTCTTTCATTAAAAGAAAGTTTAAAAGTTTAACTTGAAAGAAATCATTTGTAACAATATACATGCATTTAATGTCACTTTTGATCAATTTAATGCAACCTTGGTGAATAAACGTATAAAAAATGCTTTTTGACCTTTATCTACATTGACCTTTATCTACTTTATTACACAAAAAAAACACTCCTGATGGCAGACCTGGGAACCAGACGAGCTGAATATATGACATACGAGGAGTCTGGTGGAAAGTACCAAGTGTTATAATGCAGGTGCTCACCTGGGGGCTGCTGATGGGGCCGTAGCCTACCGAGGGAGTTCCAGGAAGGCAAGGAGAACCCAGAGAGGAGCTGATGACTGAGAAGGGCGAGCCCATGCTGCTGATGGGACTGTTTACGGCTGAAGTCATGGGTGGCAGGGAAGTCATGGCGGCGGCTGAAGGGGCCAATGGGGGCGAACGCTGACCTGATGGAGGTGAAGAAACCGATGAACTGTCTGGACTACGAGAATCTGTGAGGGGAGAGGTAAAAATTATGGGCACATTCAGAGAGGATGATCGTTTAAAAAGAGGTTTGCTTTTTATAAAAGGTATTTAAATGGAGAACACAAACCATTTCTCTTACATACATGCAAGGTGCATTAAACTAATACTGAAGCCAAGTTATTTTAACTTGTAACAATAAAAATAATCATGCAACACCGGTAAAACAAGGTATACAAATTGCATGAATATTAACAATAACATCTTAATAGCCTTATAACATACAAAACAGTGTCACAAATATCATGAACACTAAAATTAAAGCAATGCAATTAAAATCTAAGCTTACAGCTCTAAAAATTCTAGTTTTCACTTCACAAAATCAAAACAATCTCACCTCTGCTGTCGCCCATGATGTGCAGCCAGGATTTGATGTTCACACCGACTCACTCGGTCTGATGTCGGATGGCTGCTCAACTCAAGACCGCGGACTGAGGCCCGGGCCCCTGGTTGTTGTACCAACCGAAATTATCCCTGCAGAATATAAAAGCCTGCGTGAATGACACTTAAGAATATTTTAACGACTAACACGCAAAATATTAATTGCCACTATGCCTCAAAGCGAGTTAAATTACATTTTAATGTAAACACGACCGAAAGATTTTTTTAACGGGTAGTGGGGTGACTCTTTGCATGCCTGTGAATTGTATACAATAGACTCGATTTATTCCAAATGGTATTAGTTCGATAAAACAGGATTAATCACGTGCAAGTATGCAAAACGTAATTTACCAGTATCGGCTAGCTAATTAGCTCGCTGGATAGATAGCTTTTATTTACAAGCAAAACGAGACACATTTCCCCGTACAAAACTGCTTTATATGTATACTCAAACTCCATAATGTCGTTTGAATGAATGACAGCGGTTTAATTTACGGGTAAGTTACTTTGCATAAAAACAAATGTATTAGTATTTGTGCACGGCTAATCGACTCCACTAGCATGTTAGCTAAGACGCTAATAACTCTGCAGGCAAAATTTACTGCTCACGAACAAACAGCAGAAACCCGAGCGTAGTGTTATTATAACAAGCATATACCTGTCAATAAATGCAAACAACAGCAACATTTACCAGATTTACGCAAATACGATGACGATTTCTATTTAAAAATAGCTTAATTAGGGCCGCGACTCTCCGTTCCCATCTCCTCGGTGTGATTCTCACAGTTGCCCTGATCTTCCTTTCTAAGGAGGAAACTGAAGCTGTTTACGTCCGAGCATTGAAACCGACGCCATTTTGGCTCATTGAAAGGATCAGTTGAGCCAAAATGTCTAAACTCCAAATAAGTTTCTTCGTTGGAAGTACATTATATAACTGCTCCTGGATGATTCTACAAATGTGTGTCGCACAAACATGTTTACATAACGACAAACCAATCGAATATTTTCTAATTCAAATGACTACAGACATTTTTTTTTTCTAATTCAAACGAAAAAAATCTTAATTTTGTGTTTACATTTTCCTTTTTATTTTTTTTTATTTCCAGTTTTTTTTTTATAGATACACACACATTCGTAGAATTTATGTATTAAGGGAAATATATTTTTAAAGAAATTAATTCTACAGCAATGATGCATTTGACTGATCGAAAGTGGCAGTAAAAAAATGTATAACGTTACAAAACACTTTATTTTGTTACTGATTTCTGAAGGATTGTATGAAACTGAAGACTGGAGACATGATGCATAAAATCATATTTTACATCTCATGAATAAATTATATTTTGAAATATATCCAAATAGGAAACAGTTAAATTAAATCGTAATGATATTTTACAATATTATTGTTCCGACTGTAAACATAAATGACCCCTAGTGATCAAAGAAGACTTCTTCAAAGGTAAAGATAATAAAGTAAATATACACCATTGATCCAGCTGAACTACTTGTATTACAATAACATGTTCATGTGTGCATAAGCACTCTCTTTGAGCATGCGTCTCACATACATTCATTTGAATAACAATATTAGCGTTCATTAATCTTAATTTATTCAACTTTCCAATTTGGAGTATAAATCATACAATATCTGACTTAGTTCAGACAATCTTGTAAATGCAGTTTGTCAAGGTAACTAGCCTCAGCTGCCATCCACAGGCAAGAGGCCTTTACAACAGCTCAGAATTCTCAGGAAGCCAACACAAATACAATTTTTTTCCCCTCTAAACTTAAAAATTCATGCATGCAACCCATCCATGTCTCCAAAAAAAATAAAAAAGTGCTCTGCAGTAAACACTAATACATTGTAGTCAATATTACAGACCCAATCATTATCACCCAGATCATCTTTATTGAGTTTAAACAGAACCTACAAAACAAAACATGCAGGAAGTACAGAACTTTACATACAGTTGAGATGTGGGTATATGTGAGAATGAAAGGCCGCAAGGTCAAATACAAGTGAAACCGTACACTGCATTAGCATTACAAACTGCTAAGTTAAGGAGTTTACTAGTTGAATCTATTTTCCCACAAGGTGCAAGCGCTTCTTGACACCGTTATGACAATCATTCAACATTTAAATATTAAATATTTAATGATTTACTTGCCAGCACAGTTCAAAGCAAACATGATGGATGTGTTTCAGATACCATAAGCCAATATCACACAGCTCTTATTGAGGTCTTCATTTGCAGAACAGTTAAATCTTTAAACACAGAGTCTGACTAGTAGATTCTCATTTTCAGCGATATGAGTTTTATGGTGGTCATATTTAAATGAAGTGTAGCCTGTCCAACACAAGATATTCATTCATTTATTGGATGATTATAAATAAGCAAAAGGGCGGAGTCAGCTGGGGCGCGTCAGGAAGTGTTTAATAGGAGCGGATTGCAGGGGGAATGGCAGCACAGTCTTCTGCGTTCAGAGAGCTGTCAATCACAGGTCTGTATTCCAGAGTAACCTGAAATGCACGTTTGTACAGGTTAACTTACATTAACGTACAATTGACTGTATCGGAGTAAAAAGAAAGATTTGAACCGTATGCAGAGTAACAAGAGTGAAGGGGAAGCGAACAGTGGCAAAACACTAGATATTTACCTTTCCTGTCTTGGGATCCACGTAGGACAGTGTGTGTTTCCTCCAGTGCTGCTCGAAAGGCTTCTTCACTTGTCCCTGCAGAGGCTTGGAGTAATCGTACTCATCCACACGGTCCTGCAAGAAAAAACAGTGTAAGAAAACCTTTGAAGATGCAAACGTATTATTCACGTGACAGTTGTTATTTATGGAACAGTTCATCCGAAAATGAAAATCTGCTGTAAATGTTCTCAATGTCATCCAAGATGTGTTTGTAAGAAATGAATCCATTAATCATTAACATCTTAGTAGATTTGTTTATACACAGCTTTGCAATTTTCAAGACCTTAACTGATAGACTGGAGTGGTGTGGATTATTGTGATGTTTTTATCAGCTGTTTGAACTCTCATTCAGACAGCACACATTCACTGCAGAGGATCTATTGATGAGCAAGTGATGCTCCAATGAAGAAACAAATTCATCTGCATCTTGGATGACCTGAGAGCGAGTACACCTTCAGCCAATTTTATTCTTGGGTATATGAGGGTATATTGATATAATGACAGTTTTTACCATGTTAAAAAATATACTGAGCACTAGAAATGTAAAGAGCGGTGTAAATGTATAAAATGCTGTCCTTGTTCACCTTGAAGTCCTCGCGGGCGTGAGCTCCTCTGCTCTCTTTACGTGCCTCAGCGCTGACGATTGTCTGCACACCATTCAACATCAGATTCTGCAGCTCCAGAGTTTCCACCAGATCAGTGTTCCAGACAATGCCTGAACACATAAAAGCAGCACGAAATGATAAGAACCAGCATAATTCAATGATAACACAACCTTTTAGTACAGATCAAACAGAAAAATGAACACTCATTGCAAACACACTACTGGTCAAAATTTAGGGTCTGTTTTTAGATTTTTCCAAATGTTTTTCAAAAGTCTCTTCTGCTCGCCAAGTCCTCATTTATTTGATGAAATATATTTGATACGTTTTAAAACATTAGCCTATTTATTTCTAAACTGCAAAGCCTAATCCGCATCATTACTCCAGTCTTCAGCGTCACATGATCCTTCAGAAATCATTCTAATATGCTGATTTGCTGCTCGAGAAACATTTCTGATTATTATTACCATTGAAATAAATGCTGTTCTTTCTGTTCATCAAAGAATTCAGAAAAATGTGTCATGGTCTTCACAAAATTATGAAGCAGAACAATCGTTTTCAAACAAATATCTGTCATTTATAATTAATTCAATGCATCACTGCTGAGTTAAATGTACTGAACCCAAACATTAGAACAAGAATGAGTGAGGGGGTATTTATTCTCTGACCTCGGTCAAATGTCTTGATATCATCCATTGACTTGTAGACGGCGTCCATCTTTTCACAACCCTCCTTCAGGACGTCTCCAGTGCGGAACACAGCAGCGTGAGACTGCATGGTCTGAGGTCCAAAGAAAAACACAAAACAATTATTTTGAAATGAGGCTGCCACTCAGAAGCAGTATTCTTAGCATCATCCACTGGATCGGTTTGTCATTTTATGATTCTTTAAGAAAGTAAAGAGTTGCAGTGACCTTCTGCATATTCATTCTGATCTCTGAGGTTCTGGTACTGCCGTTAGCGAAGCGGATCTTGTCCAGATTGGCAACAGACGCCTCTCCTGCATTGGATTTCAGAGGGGAAAGCTTCTCTCCTATATGAGACAGGATGAGAGTGTCACACAGCTGTTTCATCTATACAAATATAGAATATAGATAAATAACCATTGGTGGCATAAAACTTTACAAAATACAAAAATAATTGTTGAAAATAGGGCAATCACTCCTCCTCTATCTCGGGGAGTAGTAGCATTAGTATACATTTATTAAATGCCATCTTAGGCTGTGTTTTATTTCAGGGTGACCTGAAGTACCTGGAGTGTTTATCTCAGCAATAGTCAGGGCACAAGCGCGTCCAAACACAACCAGATCCAGCAGTGAGTTGGCGCCCAGACGGTTTGCACCGTGCACCGATGCACAGCCGGCTTCACCGCAGGCGTACAGGCCTGGCACCACCTTATCCTCGCCGTTCTCATAGGTGATGACCTGCCACGATTAAAGAGAGAATATTAACATGTTCTCATGAGAGTCATTTCTAAACAGTAATATTAACATTTTAGTTTTTAACCCTCGTAATGCAGTCAAAATCTGCATACTATTTGCATCTCCCGGGTCCATTTACATTTTAGTTTCTTGTTATCTTTATGTTTTATAAAACAGTCATAACCTAATCATTTTTCATATACATACACACATAAATTATATATATATATTTTTTTTATTATTATTTTTTTCCCCCCAATATTAATGAGAAATCTTATTTGAATATAATCACTGTATGAACATGTATAAAAACATATGAAGAGTTCAGATTGGAAATAAACTTCATATAATATGGAAATTATTATTACTGGTATTAAGGAAACAGTGTGTGAGATATGGGGAAAAGGCTACATATATAAAAAAAAAATATTTGTATGCATTTTATTTATTTATTAATTTTAAATAAAACTAAACTAACCGATACTGAACTGGTACTATGACAAAGAGTCAAATAACACTCCAACCTAATGTAAAAAATGGGCAGAATATCTACCTGTCCCTTAAAGTTGGTGGGTATGCCGCCCATGTTGTAGTGTACAGTGGGTAATACTGGAATGGGCTCTTTTGTGACATCTACTCCAGCAAAGATCATGGCGGTTTCAGAGATGCCGGGCAGTCGAGAAGCAAGCTGCTGGGGGGGAAGATGATGGAGCTGCAGGTAGACATGGTCTTTATCTGGCCCAACACCTCTGGAAAGAACAGGGTGGAAGCTCTTTTACAGGAAGTTAACAACAACAAAAAAACCTGGTGCTGTATTCATTAAGTATTCATTCGTTAATCAGTCACATACCGTATGTGCAAGTGAAGTTAACAACAAAATGTGCAATATGTTATATAGTATAATTAACAACAGAGTGTGTGTTTTGGAATAATATTACAGTAAAAATGAAGTATATTATACCTTCCTTCCCTGATCTCAATAGTCATGGACCGTGAGACCACGTCCCTGGAGGCCAAATCTTTAGCGTTGGGTGCATAACGCTCCATGAACCTCTCGCCTTCGCTGTTGATCAGGATTCCTCCCTCTCCACGGCAGCCCTCTGTGATCAGGCATCCAGCTCCATAGATTCCTGAGGGAATTACATCAGAGGTCATTAAAAACCAGACATAGGGCGGATGAGGGCATCAGAGGATGAGCCTGATATTTATAACACAGCTGATCGAGTATCAACACAGATCCATGTAAACACAGCAAAGAAAGAGTATAACCATGACCGTAATATATATATATATATATATATATATAACCGTAAAGATATCACTGATGAGAGACATAATCATGTTGTAAACTATACTGATGATGCAACTTGAGTAAACTGTGGTAAAGATTTGGTTATGATGCTTCATAAAGACTTTTCCAGGCTTATGTAAGAAAGCAGCTGACCTGTGGGGTGGAACTGCACAAATTCAAGATCCTGGCAGGGCAGTCCAGCACGGGTCACCATGGCATTACCGTCTCCTGTGCTGGTATGGGCTGATGTACAGCTGAAGTACGTGCGGCCATAACCACTGCACAGAAAACACGACAAACACCTTTATTTGTATGCTGCAACATGTGCTCTAATCAAACTTATTGCTACAAACTTATTTTTTTACAAATACCATTTTTTTCAAACAAAAAATTAACAAGAAATGTAAAAACAAGTGCTGTACAAAACAGCTACTTCTGTTTTAAAGAACCCCTCTGAATAAAATATTAATAATAATAATATATATATATATATATAAATATATACACACACACACACACACACACACACATATATATGCATGCATATATTTCAGAAAAATACATTTTTATATATTAATATATTCATTATTTGTGACTATAACTATATACACACACATGCAAATATTTTCTTAATACATACTGCACGCAAATATATACAAAAAACATTTAGTGTGGATGCAATTTATCACAATTAATTGTTGCCCAGCACTAATATAAATAAAAACTAAAAACATTAAAATTTTAGCCAATTTAAAATAAATACTACAATAGTATATACACAAACAAATATAATACAGGCTTAATCTAAAACTATGATAGCATATAAATCACAATAACACAATTACAATAACACTGCTAAATGCTTAAGCCATGTTCTCACCCAGTGGCAATGACTGTGTTCTTGGATCTGAAGCGGTGGATGGATCCGTCTTCCATGCATAGCGCAATGACTCCTTTACACTCTCCATCCTCCATCAGCAGATCCAGGGCAAAATACTCCACAAAGTAACTCGTGTCATACCTTAGAGACTAGACACCAGCAGACACAATTAGACCGCGTCCTCAGACAGTGTTCCAGTTCAAACACAGCCAACAGCTCAAGATTTCTTGACATCCACAGACTCTCACTCACCCGTCCATAGAGTGTGTGAAGAAGAGAGTGACCCGTTCTGTCCGCCACACAGCAGCATCTGTGAGCCTGACCTCCTTTACCGAACTTCAGACTCTGGCCTCCGAAGGCACGCTGATAGATCCTCCCATCCTCGGTGCGGCTGAACGGCATACCGAAGTTCTCCAGCTGAAAAGACACAACAACCGCTGATGAGACTGGAGGAGCTGGCAACAGAGGCTAAATAATACTCGAGTTAGAGACAAAGAAAAAAAGAGGTCAGAAATCATTGTTCTTAGCCAATATCATGACCGTAATCGTCATGTAACTGCATCATACCTCCACCACTGCAGCAGGCGCCTGCTCCGTCATGTAGTGAATGGCATCCTGGTCTCCCAGCCAATCAGATCCCTTCACTGTGTCATAGAAGTGCCAACGCCAGTCATCCTCCTCCATGTTGCCTAATGCAGCATTAATCCCACCCTATTTTACAAAGCAAAAAAAAAAAAAAACGTCGTAAAAAGACAATTAGATTAAGGCCAACTAAAAACAGCCCACTTATCAGCGCTTTTATTTTTGAAAGTGGTGTTAACAATAGTTCAAAGGTTAAACTTCTCTGTGAACTTTAGACTTCTTCAGCTGAAAAACCAGACAATTTAAAAGAGCTGATTCCTATTCGCTCTTTTCCAGAGCAAATCACACAAATCTGAAGCATTAGTGTCTTAATATTTATAGTTTTAGGAATTACAAATAAATTTCAGCAAAACCTGATCTATAAAACAGAGCACAAATCCAGGTGACAGACAGGTTGTGCTGCTGAAGTTTATGAGGGGGTAAAAGAGGGCAGATTAGGATGTTACTAAAATGATAATGAGAAATGCAAGAGGAAATCTCCAAACCTGTGCAGCCACTGTGTGTGAGCGGGTGGGGAATAGTTTGGTGACACAGGCTGTGTTAAAACCGGCCTCTGACAGACCGAACGCAGCACGCAGCCCTGCACCACCAGCTCCAACCACCACAGCGTCAAACTCATGATCTACTACTGGATACTGAGTGGAGATCTGAGGGGGACACATAACAACAACACAACGATCAAGCAATGCCACTAACCTAATGTTGGTTCATTAAAGTGGCTATAACCTTGTTAGCCTGCAATGGTGGTGCATATATAAAGGTCAAAATGAAAGCTACTGAAACCGAACAAGGAAGTAGCACAAATACTTACACCGTCTGAGATTTTTGCATCTCCCTTTTTTCCATAGACTGAGAAATGCAACTTGCGGTTGCTCGCCTGGCACACTGCTGGCAGCTGGATGAAACAACAAAACCATCTTTAATCATTTAAAACTCGAGCAAAATCATAGAAATCAATATTTTGCTTTTATGTATTATATTTATATTAAATTCAATTAACCTTAAATAAAAAAATTAATTAAAAAATAAAATCAAATAAAACATATTTTAAAATACCGATAAATTTAAATAAATTTTTAAAAAGTCTAACTGCAATAAAAAAGCCTGAGATTCTTGTTAGTGTTTGACAAATGTGTTTCATTTGAAATAACATTATAATTCAACACAGACAGTGACATCAATCAAAGGTTTCCTGGTGACATAACAGTGATACATCTGGATAAATATATTTGATAAACTATATTTTGGAGACTGGAGGTATTTGCAAGGGAAATTATGAGATAAATCCATTTGCTGCACTTGTGCTTGTTTATGCTTAATAAATATGTTTGTGATACATAAGACATCTACAAACCCCAACAGGTTACTAGCTAGTGAGATATATCTGTAAAGAACACCAACCATAAAGCTCGGTGGAAGGCAGCCTGCTTATATTCTTATAATCAATCAGAAATTGAACATACATCTTGCATGCAGTCACTTAAAAAGTGAAAATATCCATAATAATGGCATAATAATTCAGCATCTCATGGCTAATGCTAATGCCGCCCGCTTGACCTTCAATGGATTGCGGTTTACAAAACCACAAACTTAGTTTTTTATGAAATGTCACAACGCATACAGTCAAAAACCCTCAAGCATTGCGGCTAATAGACGGGGTTAATTAACAAAACTGTATCACATAAAACGTACACTCACATATCAGATGTATTTGTGCTACGTAACAGTGTTACTTAACCCAGCAGATGATGGTTACAAAACCAACACAAAACTACTAACTTATAGATCTTAGCGACATCCGAGAATAAAACAGTTCAACTTCTGGCCTGCACTGGACACATGCTTTTAGGATACAAAGTATTCTGAGGATCTGAGAGGACTTACAGCTTTAGATGACACAATCTTTCTCCCGAGGACACGGGATGCAGCGCACACCGCAGCCATGTTGCTCGATTCTGAGGCGCTCGCGAACGAAAGTGTGATTCATTTGCACCAATCGGTTCTTTTGAACAGTTATGATTCTTTTTCTTGGGTCCATGGCGCGGCGAGTAGGTAGCATTGATTCAGCTCATAAAAAATAAAGTCTAGGAACTTTTCGTACTTTCATTCAAATTTCCCGTTAACTTAAACACCTCACCTCACTTTCGTTTTATAACCGTTTGGAAATCAGGTTTAATCGACTAAGTATACACAATCGATATTCATTTAAAATATGTACGTACATGTTTAATATAAAGTAAACAATGAAATAAATAGGACATACATTCATTAATCTTGATTAATAAATTAATGATAATCATAAATTTGCAACTAGCTGTCAAGCTCAACCTCTGATTGATTCTGAGTGATTCGGTTCGAATGAATCACGAATCATTAGCCAGCTTCGCAGATTCAGTGAGGACCGTACCAAATCATTGTGCGCAGCGGGGGGATTTGTCGCTTAGCTTTGTGCAAAAAACAACAACAAGCACGCTTTGAAACTATGTGGAGTTATTGTCTGTAAATGCCACTCTATAGATAGAGTAACCGTCACACTTAAAAACAAGCGATACTTTTGTCCAAAAGTACTGACGAAGGCGTTAGTCCTACCTATGGATGGAAGCGACTATTTGAATCTATTTGACAAGGAACAAGTGCTTTGAATGCCTGCAAGGTAACATAGACATTTGATGTAGTAAGAGCCTGCCAATATGTATTGTGCTTGCTTGATCATTGGTAAATGTTTTTTATTAAAAGAATAGCGACTATCCAAATCGTTAATGGATGTCGTGGAAACAGGAAGTGTCATATTTCATCCAGGAAGCTCTTGCTCTGATCAAATTTCTGTTTAGGAACTGAATGAGAATGCAACGTCAGGATCATTTTGTTAGCATGAGGATAAAGCATCACTATAAAATTAAAATTAGACAGTTGTTTTCTTTAGTAATTTAATGTCAGAATTTACTGATGCCTTTGCCTTTTTATATGATATTGTTCAAATGTTTGATATAGATACATGCATTTATTTTTCAGCTGCAGTCCAAATGAATAATCTGAATGATCCTCGGGACTGGAATGTAAGGCCAGAGAGGCAGGGAGGTGGTGGTGGTGACTGCAGCAAATGGAACTATGCTCTCCTTGTGCCCATTCTGGGACTCGCTGCCTTTCGTATGTACTACACAACACTGCTGCTTCAGTAGCATGTGCACTGTGGTGAATGACATTTCATAACTGATTTTTTGTCTTGTGTCATGTATAAGGTTGGATCTGGTCCAAGCAGTCTCAAAAAGAAATTGAGGAAGCTAAGGTCAAGTACAAAAAGACCATAAAGACAATCCAGGAGGACCTGGATGTGAAATACAGACAGACACTCTCTGAAAACCACAGAGAAACAGCTCAGCTCGAGCTTGATCTAGAGAAAGAAAAGCAGCGGGTGCATGGCTACCGTCAAGCCCTGGCGTCCCAGAGTCGGCAGCTCGAGGAGGAACGTAGAGGCATGAGGTTAGAACGTGAAGCTCTAGAAAACGAGCAATCTAGATTGCGTTACGCAGGGCCTGGTGGGGCCCTCTTCCACAGAGCCCTGGAAAAGGAGAAGGAGAGAGAGATGAGGTCTTCTCTTGCTCTGAAGGACGTAGAGTACAAGCTGGTGGAAAGGCAAAGGGCCTTTTGCAGTATTTTGGTGTCCCGTGCGAGGAGGGTGGAGATGGAAAAGGACGTTCTGGTTGGTACGGCCAAAGAGCCCCTTCTTGCACATCTGGAGATGGAGGACGGTCTCAGGGATATTTTTAAGAATGATCGCAGCTGTGCAGAGTATCTCAACACAGACGAGCGCAGGAATGGGAGTCTGATGTGGCTGTATCTCAGATACTGGAAGCTGCAGCTCTCTCTTCAAACACACCAGAGAGCTGAGGCTGCTATGCTTGGCACGCAGATAAAAAAGTGACATTAGGAGATCAGAAATGAATCTGTATCACTTGAAAAGACGTCATTGTGTATAAGGTTAATGAGATTCAATTTTGTTATATTCTTTTCTTTTCTTTTCATCAATTGCTCACAGATGGTTGCAGTGAATCAGCGCCATCGGAATGAGAGTCCAATCAGCTGAAAAAAGGGGGGACATGTTCACCCCGATCTGAGGGTTGTCCCACCCTAAAATCATTAAAAGACCAATAGTCTATTGGATAAAAAATACATGTATGTATACCTAAAGTATAATTGAATAAATGCCAAAAATGCATTTCGAAATAGTTGATTTCCCCCTCCCCTTTCTCACATTGGTTTGGCCCACTGCCTGCTCAACCAGTTCATGTCTCCTACGATACACACGGAAGTCAGGTATGTGGCTGCAGCTCTGTTCATTAGTTGTTGTTGAACTCCAGTAAGTAGGGGATTTTATTCACTTTAAATAAAGCGATTCTCTTTAATGTAGTTGATGCTGATTCTTTAATAAATTAGTTGTGCCAA
>JAUCMU010000126.1:135781-157427 GCA_032275025.1 Enteromius treurensis
ACACTTGATTTATATAAGAAGTAGGAAACGATGGTGTTTGAGACTCACAGTATGTTATGTACATGTACTGAACTGTTTTTATTCAACCATGCCAAGGTCAATTCAGTTTTACATTCTATGGCACCTTAAATATTCTAGCAGGTCAGTTAGTTGTGTAGATGTTGACATAGTGAGTATTAAAAAGGCCATTGCAAAAAATAATAGATTTACTGGATTTACCCAAATATTAAACAATATTTAATTTTTTTTGTTTGCATTAGCAAGACACTTTTAAGCAGTTCTCACATGGAGTTTTAAAGGGTTAGTTTACCCCAAAATCAAATTCTGTCATTAATCACTCACCCTCATCTTAAGAACACAAATTACGATGTTTTTGATGACATCAGAAAGCCATTTGTCCCTCCACAGACAGCAATACAACACAAATGATCTCAGCTCCAGAAACATAGTAAAAACATCCATGTGACATCAGTGGCTTTTGTGATGCTAGAAGAATACTTTTGTTGCACGAAGAAAACAAAAATAACATAATTTACCATTCTTCTCCCCATTTTACCGATGATCTGGATTATTTCAGTTGTATGGAGGGTTAGATGTCTCTCCGGTCTCATCAAAACTATCTTAATTAAGGTCTTATGGATGATGGAACGACAAAAGGGTAAGTAATTAATGACAGGATTTTCATTATTGGATGAACTAACCCTTTAAGCAATGTTGATTAAGAAACCTTAGCTGGCCATAACCAAATGTTCAAGATTGATTTGTGCGTGCGTTTATATACTGAGACATGCCAACATTTGATCAGTGTACGTTTTTGTTAAACTGCAGCATTACTGAAACATCTGCTCATACCTGTTTACATCTGCAGAGGTCTTACATGTTCATTTTCTCTTCTTTTTCCCCCCAAATTTAGTCTGATTGAGCTCGTATTCATTTCAATATGTTCTAAATTGATTCTATAATGAGATGAAGCGAAGCGGAACAGATTGTCTGCTGTCATTGTCTGGGTTAATTGAAGGTGTTTGGTGGCTCAGAGCCAAAAAGTGTTTACATTTCAATCAAAGATAGGCATACTAGAAACGTGTATGAAGAAAGAAAGTCTGAAATCATGTGGACTTTAAGACTGGAGCATCTTCTTATCTGTATCAAAATGCAGCATCACTACTGTGTGTTTAACTCACATCCTACAGTTTGATGCTAATTGATCGAGAGGAAAATGAGTTCTGTTCAGATTGTGTTTGTGTTCACACGTGAGTAGAGGAGATGTAGATGGATGGAGAAAGCGCTCTGGCTCGATGCTGTGGTTTGTTTGCCAAACATCCAGTTCCTCCTGCTGCTCGGCGAGACAGATAGTTAACCAGTATTGATTAAGTAGCTGTTAGAAACACCGCTGCGCTCTGTTCTCCCTGATAACACACAAATATGGATTTTCTCCATCGTTTAATCCACTGATTGGTTGGATTCAATCCAAACTGTAGATTAGTAAAGTAAATCAGGTCAGAATGTAAAGATACATTTTTGTATATGATTGCTGATGTATTAATTGCATGTTTCATCTCAGTAATAGAATTAGCTTAAAAGTGCTGCTGCAGTTTCACTCATTTTTATAAATGAATCAGGTGTGTTTAACCCGTGAACAAAAGATGAATTATATCTCGTCACAGTTATTATAGAAACATGCAACTGTTACGATCTTAGCCGCTCTTTTATAACACAGTTAATGTGCTGAAACAGGTTTATTGTGAGGTTATAGACTATAGAGAGTTAATGTACAGACTGCAGTCTGAAACACATTGCACATTTCTTTCTGGTTGTATGCATGCAACCTCAGTGAGATTCTGCGATATGCATCTTGGGACTAGGGATTGACAGCACATCTCGAGTCTGTTTGTTTGCTGCTTTGGCTTGAAGTCATTCTCCTTCAATACAGCACACTCTGTCCTTGCATAATCCAGTGCATATTTGATGAAAATATAAATATTTATTAGATTATTCTTTTTTTTTTCATTAATCCGTATCATTCAGCAGTTCTTAGAGCATGCACAGCTTTTTTTTTTTTTTTTTTTAAATAAAAAGTATTTTGCTAACCATGTTTGCACTTGAATTCGTTTAACCACAATTTGAATTTAAATTGAAGTTTGAGTTTGAATTTTTGCAGTTTTAGTTTGACTTAGGCGTTCTGGGTCTAGAATTTAAACTCTTTACTCAGAGTTCCAGCAGAAGTCGGTCTCTCAGAAATTTTCAGCGGTTTTGTGGTATCATGAGCAGCTTTCTCTGAGGGTTTGGAGCGTTTAAACTCAGGCTGAGGGTAAAAACCGAGCGTTTGTTCGTCTGTGAGCGGCTCTGGGTTTGTATGATAAACAGCTTCATTAGTCTCTGTTAGCAGAAAGCCTCCGGTGCGTCAGCGATGGATTCTCTCCTTCCGAGCTTCTCAAGTCTCCTGAAACATCCACAAATGAGTCGATAGTCGTCCTACAGTGAGAGTCTAGAGCGAAATGAATCTGTTGAGCGGCTCAGATTATTTGATGAGAAATGTTTGAGTTCAGAGAGACTCTAGAAGAGCTTCATGCTACATTTGCTCTCCATTTAATCTCATTGCTGTCCAGGAGAAAGAATGAAGTCATAAACGAGATATTCAGTGTCTTGTGTGTTTTATTTTTTTGTCTTTCTTTGGCAGAGAAGTTTGTGATTCTGTTCTCTGGCATAAACACTTGTCTAAGCCGGTTGGCTGGCACTTTGCTGGGCATGGTGCTCTGGTGTGTGTGTGTGTGTGACTATAATGACATCATCTCTGGTGGCTCACACACTGTGTTTTGTCAGTGCCATGTGTTGCTGGTTGGCAGACTGTCAGTCAAACACAGACATCAGACTGAGCCGCATCAGACCCACAGGAACAAGAAAACTGACAGTGATGGAGGAAAATGGAGAAGAAATAGATTCCTGGAGTAAAGACAGATCAATGCATGCATGCTGAGTTGGGATGGATGATTTCTGATGAAGAACAGAATGGAGGTTCCAATAAAATCAATTTTATGTGATGCACATTTTTTGTGATTTAATTAAGTTGTAACTATCCAAAAGCATGTCTAATTAATTCAAATCATGATTTTTTTTAATTTAGTTTTATTTTTCCTTAAAGTTCAGTATTTTCCATTTTAATACTAGTTTAATTAAATTGCAATAATCCAAAAATGTCTAATTAAGTCATGAAATGTATATAATTCAACAAAAGAATTCAGTGTTTTTTTATAAAAAAAAAATGAAAGGATGAAACTGACCATGACAGCAGTTCAGGCATCGTTTTCATTGAATCCTCTTCTCTTTAAGAAAGCACAAAAGGGAATTGCTGCTGGCGTTTTCCTCCTGCTGTGGTAACTGCTTTGAAAAAGTATTACTTTAGCATCAACACTCGCGCACTCATTTGTCATTCATCAGGTTTTCAGACGCATGCGCTTCAAAGGATCTGTTTTGTTGGCATATTCAGACGTTTGAAGTGAATTCACTGTAAATCACTTGATGTCACAGAAGTTCTTTGAAGTTTCTCTTGACTCAGGAGACTCAGTCGGAATATATAATGTGCCAAATCGATCTCTATACAAATTCAAATGGTCGCAACTTAAAATGATTCAAAGTCAGACAACAAAATAAACATTTAAATAGGCTTAAGCAAGCTTAGGGTTTGAATAAACAGCTGAAGATGCTCTTTACCTGAGTTTGTTTTGCGGGTGTTTCAGTATTTGACATTCTTCTTCAGTCAATGAGGTGAAATTCAGTCCGAGCGTCTCTCGGTTTCTTTTTCTCCAGCTGTTGTTTATTTCTTCATTTGTGATTGCCTCTGGCATTTCTCTTTTTCCCTTTCTGTCTTGCGGTGGCTTGTTGCATGGAGTAACTCTCTCCAAGCCTTTAAAAATAAATCTGCCAAAATGGTTTTTTTCCCCCCAGCGATGCAATAGAACAATTCTTTGCTCCCCAAAAAGCCTTTAAGGGTACTTTTCCTAAAATTATTTTTATTGTTACTACATTTTATTGATCTAAACAACCTTTTTCTACTATATAAAGCACCTTTTGTGCAATGCGAGGGTTCCATGGATGTTGAAGGTTCTTTACGGAACCATTGATTCCAATAAAGACCCTTTGTTTTTAGGAGTCTGCACAGGCAGCTCCCTTATAAATCAGCGTTACGCAACTGTTTGAGCCATTTACATTTGCCGCTCACTTGTGATGACTTAAAATGCTGTCTAGGTAGGCGAGTTTATCATTCCTTCTGCCATCCTGCAGTTCCCTTTAAGCCTTGAGCAATCGTCATCACATACATATTGATTTGATTCGACTCACAGAAGTCTTCGTTTCACGCTCTGCTTTGAGAATATGACAGATTATACAGCATATTTTATTGGATTGTTTTGGTTGAAATTGTATTAGACTAAAGTTTTTACTCCAAAAATGAAATCAATTATGGACATTTTTAGAAAGACTTGTCCTGGAGAAATGGAGCTATTGAATTGCTTACATAGCTAAGTTTTTATGTTGTTAAAATATTTTTTTTATGTGACTCAGACTGACATTTTTGACCCAAAACTAAGAATGCCAAATAACTCACATGTGCCGCAGTATGATGTACTGTACATAGTTTTGTGTTTTCTTTT
This sequence comes from Enteromius treurensis, assembly GCA_032275025.1. Lineage (NCBI taxonomy): Eukaryota > Metazoa > Chordata > Actinopteri > Cypriniformes > Cyprinidae > Enteromius > Enteromius treurensis. The sequence continues at coordinate 140,428 of JAUCMU010000126.1, forward strand.
TCATGTTTTTTTAATAGGGTATGTTTTATGCAGTATAAACTGCACAGCGCGCAGCTCTTTCTCTCTTGTTCTCTTTTCACTCTATGTGTCTTTTTCTCTCTGCGGTTGGTAATAAACGAGAGCCCGTTTATTGTGCACTCAGTTTCTCTTTAGTTCGTCCTTGAGGTTTTGTTCTGGAGGCCATTTCTCAAAAGACAATCGATATCCTACAGTTCTTTTCAGGAGCCCTGAACTTTCTGCCATTCCTCTGTCCACTTCCTATTTGTGTTCGTGTCATTGAGAACATAAACCGAGTTCATTTAAATTTCACACTCACTTACACAGTCCTAAAAAGAAGCTTTGTTTTTTTCCCATGCAAAAAAAAAAAAAATGCTTTTGTGTTGATTTTGTTTTAAAGATTGAATTCTGACTCTTTTATCTTTTATCATGTCGCTATAATTTCGGTTTGGTTCAAAGGCTAGTTTTACAGCGTCTCCTGTGTCCTTGTAAAACTGAAGCTCATTTCTATAGCTGCCTACATCTGTTGTGACCTTGTGAAGTACAGTTATTTAACACCTGCTTGTGCACATGTCTCATCTAATATAGAGTTTGAACTTGACTTTGGCAGTTTTTATGATGAATGTATGAACAACAAGATCCAGGATTAACTGCTGGCTGAAAGCTGGTTGGAGTCACAGAGAATAATTTTGATGGTCTTGTATTAGCTGGGAGGATTGATGCCACAGTAATCCTATAGCTACTCTTATTCATTTAAGCCTCATCTTAATTAATATTTCTGCTCTGAAATGTGCTGTGACTTTTTAATCAAATTTCTGATACTGGAGAGAATTACTCCCATCTCTTTTTATACTGCATCACACAATATAATCAATAAAATGTTGTTACAATGATTTTTTTTTTCTGATGGCTGAAAACTGTTTGTATTTGTGCGTGTGTTTGTTATGGGATGGGTCATTGTGTATGGTTTCTGACTATGAGAGGTGCTTGAGGGATTATTTTTGTTTGGGGTGATGTATGTGAAATAATAGACCTGCATCCTTTAATTCATGGTAGGGGTGGCCGTATAGGATGATTTTGATAGGACGGTTTTTCATTGTGGACGATAAAAAAATTATCACAATCTTCTTTTTAAGGAGTATCGGAGTATCATGCTATTTTATCATGTCCGTTTCAAATATGCTGTACAACGCCACATACAGTACATTCACATCAGTGTTATAACTCAGTGGTAGAATTACACTCACCAGACACTGCACTGATTTGCAATCAAAAAAAGTGCTTTATTCGCTTTAAAAGTCTTGCTGATTAAACATTTGATATGTGTTCTGTCCAGACGCGGTGCACCTGAAACACCTGCGCCCACTAAAAGCCTGTCCAATAGCGCCTAATCACCGAACTAAGATATTTATCACATGTGATTGTCCTTCTTTATTTTATACTTTGTTACCTTGAAAGTCTTTGTTTTTACTAAAAAAAGGCCTTCTGAGAGGCAGGCTTAACCTGCGTCCATCAGATGCCTCTGTATACTACTGGACGAACCTACAACCGATCAGATCACTCATTCCGATGACGAATGCGTAGCGACGGAACCTGAAGCCTCCGTAACCAATCGTAGCTAGCTTCATTAAAGCAGTAGGAAAATGTCCTACTTTACTGCTGTTTTCAAAATTTCTCAAAACAGCTGCAACAGCAGAGTCGAACGATTGTTGCTGCTCGGTACACGCTATGTTTGAACGCCGCAGAACTGCTGTGTCATCACGTTACACCCGCCTCAGTCGTGGAGCGGGGGAGCTCGTTTCTCATTGGTTCCCATTTTTTTGGGAATCTGAAATGCTCTAAAACAGCAGCTTGGCCAGACTGACTTTGCTCGCGAAATGATTGTAGCTTCAACGGGAGTATGGGCGGGCCCAGGCTACACACCTAGCTCTGTAATTTGCAAAATAGATAAAAATCGTGAATCGTGATGATATTTTTTCCATATCGCCCACCCCTAATTCATGGTCATTCTGACTGGTGTTTTCATGAAGAATCTGGTTAGATGTGTTTTCTTAACTCATTTGATCAGACTGTGTTCATTTTCCAATATGTGGACTGTTTATTTCCCATTGTATGTAAAAAAACAAACAAAAAAAAACATTTGTTTGCAACACTCGCTTCAGTCTCACATCGAAGCCTCTTCATGGGCTAAGAAATATACAAACAAACTTGCTACTGGGGTATTAAAATTGCTCTTTGGATATGGGATTCCTCAACATGAAAGATACATATAAATCCAATGCACTTGAATAAAGTGTAAAAGGTTTAAAAAGCCTTAGTCTTCAACGAGTGAAATGCATGCTCAATTGTGTCAGGTGACTGACTTGGCCATTCAAGAATACTCCACTTCTCTGCTTTAATAAACTCGTTGGGTTGCTTTGGTTGTATGTTTTGGGTCATTGTCCATCTGTATTATAAAAAACACTGCCCAATCAATCTGACTGGGTTTAGCTGGATCTGAGCAGAACGTATTTCTCTGAACACCTCAGAATTCATTCGACTGCTTTTGTCCTGTGGCACAAATGATTCTGTGATCATCCACCAGGTCTTTTTGCGTCGCTGAGTTCACCAGAGCTTTCTTTCTTTCTCAGGATGTACCGCACTGTAAATTTTGCCACTCGTACTATTGTAGCAATTTCTCTAATGGGTTTTTTCTGTTTTTTTGCAGCCTAAGGATGGTTTGTTTCACCTGCATGGCTCATACCTCAGATTAACTCCAGGCCTTTTATCTGCTTCATTGATAATGACATAACAAAGGAATTGCCCACACATGCCCATGCAATAGCCTTTGAGTCAATTGTCCGATTACTTTTGTTCCCTTTATAAAGAGGGTGGCTAATGTTAAGGAGCTGAAACTCTTAAACCCTTCATCCAATGTGGATGTGGATGCCATCAAATGAAAGCCCAGAGTGTACACATTATGTCCTTAATATATCTACACTGTAAAAAAAAAATCCGTAAAATTTACGGCAGCTGTGGTTGCCAGAATAAAACATTTTAAATTTACAGTTAAATACCCTAATTTCTAATATTAAACAGTAATAACTGATATAATGTTAATAAACCAACCTATTAAAGTAGTGAAATCTATTTGGTACTTTTGATATACACTGATAACTACCAAACGCAGGAGGTGATTAGCAAGTCATAAGATGAATCACAGCTCATTATAAGAAGCTTTTAAATAGTACCTTGTATAGAAGGAGCTCAGTGTCATTCACACAAACACTAAACACCATCATGATGAGACTCATTAAACTGAACGTCTTTACTACCACATCAAATGGAGCATTTCAGACACGTTCCACGTCATCAGTGCCAGGCGAACGGCACTGTACTTGCAGTGTGCGTTCTTCAAATACATGCACAAAGCGCAAAATAAGCTACGTGCATGCAACATCATGAACAGTTAAGTCAAGAAGCTTCCAAAAAGACGATTAAAGTTGCCTTAAAAACTGTGCAAGTTTTATTGAGACAATTGGGCATTTAAAATAATACATGAAGTATTTGCATAAATGAAAAAAAAAAACAATAATATCCTCAATTTAATTCCATTATTGTCCAATCAAATATAAATGATGCATTACAGTGTGTAGGAAAAAACTGACACCATTAAGCAGCAAAAAGTATCTTCAAAATTTTATTCTATGGGCAAAATATCAATAAAGCAGAGTAATTCCTGCCACTGATGTAGTATTCAGTACACATCCCTCACCATCTCCTCAGTGCTCAGGCTGTGTTAGATCAGAACATGCTTAACTGTAAAATGTTATGAAGAGCTGAATCACTTCTGACTGATCTCAGACCAGCTCTGATCAGGATGTCTCTTCTGATCATGCAGAGTTCCAACTCCATCATTAATGAATCTCCACGTCATTCTCCAACAGATGGTGGTTATCCTCAGCATGAAGCGCTAGTAATGCTCCACCTGCTTTATTTTCATGTAAATCCTCATCGTACGTCTGTTCTGATTGCAGAAACCACGATCAGGATGTTTGTGGCTGCTGCTGTGCTTTAATGCGTGACCGTTTGTAATTATTTTGATGAATATAAAGTTCATTTAGTCACGGCAGGTTTGTGTCTCATGGTGTTTGTTGATCTAGAGTAGTTAAAGGAATAGTTCACTCAAAGAGTGTGATTACAGGCTATCATTTACTCCATCCATCCGTCTATCTGTCTGTCTGTCGTTCTCATACCTAAACAATACCTTAAATAATCATAACTTTGTGAGTTATTGAGGTTTTATTCATTGTAACTCTAGATTTGCCACTGCCCAGAATGTAGAAATGGGTCACTCTGTGTGTTTTCCATTTAAAATAAACCTATCGACCATCACAATTATTTCACCTCCTCTCTCTGTCTCTCTCAGGCTGTTTTGTCTCTCTAAACTCTCATTCAGTTTTATGTCATCCCTGTGTGAGTTTGAGTCTGAGAGGACTCATGCTGAGCTGAAAACATCTGTCTGAAAGCCTTCATCCTCATCCTGTGAGCACTGGAGATACCATGACTACATTTCTTCTGTTTTACTGTCGTTAAACGACTCTACCTCCTCCTCCTCCTCCTCTTTCAGTCTCACGTGATTCATTGTAACGTTCAGATCTTGAGCTCCCTTTGATTTTGAATTCCACATGTCAAAACCCTCAACCTGAGTTTAGCAATCATGTTAAGATCATAGTGAATAACGCTGAGCCGCTGGTGTTCCTCATGTTCTGGATCTGTCACAGAGATCAGTTCAGTATTTTTGTAGTTCTGTTATCTGAACATCAGTTGAGCTGGTGCAGTGCGTCAGATCTGATTCATGAGGACTTAAGGTTTTTACATCAAGTAGTGATATTGAATGTGTGCACTAAACCAGGAAAACTTCATTGTTGACTGATGAGCAAACATCATGTGAACTTGTATGATGAAATAAAACCACTGACACAAGCATCTGTCAAAGTTTATTATACTTTTTTAGCTGTGTACTGTCTAATATTTTAAAGTAGTTTTTTTAAATTAGATTTAAATTCAGGTTATTTAATATATTAAGATTCATTTTTATAGTTTGGATCAATTGTATTTGAATAAATTCAGTTCTGATTGTAATTCACATCAGTTGTTTGTAATCCATGTCAGTTTGATTTTTCATTTATATCAATTGAGTTTGAAATCAGATCAGTTTTGGTTTTAATCAGTATGAACTATAGTTATAATTTCCGTTTATGTTTTTAAATCAGATCAGATTTTGAATTGAGTTTTTGAGTCTCATTCTGACGCCAGTGTACAACAGCATCTGTCATGGATGCAGAAAACTGCAGAAAACTGATTAGTGTCCCAAAATAGTGAGCGTGTGTCATCTGTGATGGATTACCAGCATTGGTTTTCGAACCTCTAGAGCAGAGAAATGGGTTCTCCGAGATCAGCTCACAAACACACTCAGCCTGTCATCCGCTCAGACTGACTGGTGTGTGTGTGTGAGGATGCTCAGTGGGAGTTTGTGTGTTTCTCTCATTGTGTCCAGGAGCTTTTGATGTTCTCGTGTTGTGCTCACAGATGCTGCTCTGATCCAGACAGACGGATGCAGATGATGTTCATGTTCTCTCAGTGTCTGAGCAGGTGCAGCGTCACTGTTTACAGCTCATGCCTTCAGAAGACCAGGAAGAGTCTGTCATAATTCATACCGTATGCTTGTTTATTTTTGTTATAAGCTCATTTGTTTATTTATATTTCCATTAATTAATTCAAGTAATCTTTACTTTACTTCTTTATTCATTTGCTCTTTTTGTTTATTTGTCACCTTGGACCATAAAACCAGTCATAGGGGTCCATTTTTTATTTACACATCACCTGAAAGCTGCATAAATAAGCTTAGCGTTAATGCATGGTTTGTTAGGATAGGACAATATTCTGCAAAGATACAACTATTTGAAAATATGGAATTGGAGAGTGCCAAAAATTTTAATACTGAGAAAATTGCCTTTAAAGCTGTCCAAATTAATCTTAGCAATGCATATTATTAATCACAAATTAAGTTTAAATATATTTATGATAGGAAATGTACAAAATATCTTAATGGCGCAATGATTTTTGGCATAAAAGAATCATCGATAATACAAACAATGTATTTTTGGCTATTGCTACAGCGACTTAAGGCTGGTTTTGTGATCCAGGATCACATTTATTAATTTATTCAATAATTTATTTGTTCATTTATTTGTCATGAATGCATTGTTGTGTATTTGTTTATGTCATGAGCTCTTTATAACTTCATCATCAAAAAGTAAAGTCTGTCATAATAGCGTATGTGTGATGATGGACTGGTTCCAGATCGGCTGTCAGACCTGGAAGACGAGCAAACACACCATACAAATGATGTTACGTTCTTGTTTGACGTTGTGCGTCTCAGTTGTATATGCACCACTCATGTGTGTTTGTGAACAGGTTTAATTACAGATCCACCCATCATCTGAGCACCAGCGGTTTCTACGAGTTCCTCAACTGGTTTGATGAGAGAGCCTGGTATCCTCTGGGGCGAATCGTCGGAGGAACGGTGAGTTCTGATTGAGTTCGTTCGCGTCTGAGGAGCTTCTCGAGGAGCTCAGAGCGGTTCCTGTGTGCTCCTGCAGGTCTATCCTGGTCTGATGGTGACCGCAGGTCTGATTCACTACATCCTGAACCTCGTCCACCTGAGCGTCCACATCCGGGATGTCTGCGTGTTCCTGGCGCCCGTCTTTAGCGCTCTGACTGCCATCGCCACCTTCCTGCTGACTCGGGAGCTGTGGAGTCAGGGGGCGGGGCTTCTCTCCGCCTGTTTCATTGCCGTCGTGCCCGGATACATCTCGCGCTCGGTCGCCGGGTCCTTTGATAACGAGGCCGTGGCCATATTCGCCCTGCAGTTCACCTACTTCCTGTGGGTAAGAGGATGCTCTAGAGGAAGGTCGGTATGGCTTTTTGAACTGAACTGGAAGTGAGTCGTTCTGTGTTTGTTCAGGTGAAGTCCATCAAAACTGGATCGGTGTTCTGGACCGTCGGATGCTGCCTCTCGTATTTCTACATGGTGAGAGTGAATGAAGGACTGAATTCAGTCCGAGTGTCTACAGCAGAAACTATTACACTGTGCACTTGTAGAGTACTTAAAGTCTTCGATTTTATTTGATTTAATTGTATTTGCAGAAAATATTATTAAATTATTAAATGACCACAAGTATATTTAAAGAGAGTATATTTCCTACACACTTGGTCAAATCGAGTCAGTAAATCAGTGTTTTTCAACGAGGGAAATTATTGTTTGTTGTTTAATCCATATGTCAGAGTTTTTATCACAAATCACTCTCTTCACACTAACGGTGTGTGTGTGTGTGTCTGTGTGTGTGTGTGTGTTTGAGGTGTCGGCGTGGGGCGGTTACGTCTTCATCATTAATCTGATTCCTCTTCACGTGTTCGTTCTGTTGTTGATGCGGCGCTTCAGTAAGAGAGTTTACATCGGTGAGTCTCAGACAAGATTCAGTACCATTCACAGCACAATCTGAGCTTTGATTCATTCTGATTGGTCCTCTCTCTCTCTCTCTCTCTCAGCGTACAGCACGTTCTACATCATTGGTCTGATTCTGTCGATGCAGATTCCTTTCGTTGGGTTTCAGCCAATCAGAACCAGTGAACACATGGCAGCGGCTGGTCAGTCTCTCTTTTTGTGAGTTTGTGAGTCACAAACATGGATTCAGTGTTGATATAATGTGTGTGTGTGTGTGTGCAGGTGTGTTCGTGCTCGTTCAGCTCTACTCGTTCCTGCAGTTCCTGCGAGACAGACTGACGCTGCAGGACAAACAGACTCTGTTTTCTGTCTGTGTTTGTGTCTCTGCTCTGCTGCTGTTTGTGTGTGTCATTTACTTCAGTGGCATCGGTCAGTTTACTGCGGTACATGATCATGTGACCTGTATGATGACGTGTGTGCTGATGATCGTGTGTTTGTGTTTAGGTTGGATCGCTCCATGGAGCGGACGCTTTTATTCCCTCTGGGACACGGGGTAAAAATACACTGATAATCACATCATCTATAATCAAAAATTCATTCACAAACAGAAACATTCTAAACGTATAAAACAGCTCAGAATACGGTCCTTGACTCTGATTGGCTGTGCAGCTAAGAGGGATCCGCTCCATGCTGTTCCTAACAATGGCCCTCAGCTGTTATAAATTCACTGTAAATCTTTTTGGCGCTTATTGCTAAAAAGAACACCCTAGCAACTGCATAGCAACATGCTCAAAACACTCTGAAGCTCTAGCCTCTGTACAGCAGCTCTGGTAACGTTCAGGTTTTTCAGGTAAACAACACAGAAATCAAAGTTTTAATCAGAGTTTGAGTTCGTTTCAGGAAATATTTTCAGGCTGTATGTTTAATGTGTGATATTTTTTTGCAGCTACGCTAAGATTCATATTCCGATCATCGCGTCGGTATCGGAGCATCAGCCCACCACCTGGGTTTCCTTCTTCTTTGATCTTCACATCCTAGTCTGCACCTTCCCAGCAGGCCTGTGGTTCTGCATCAGGAACATCAGCGCCGAGCGTGTGTTCGGTACGTTTCCTGCCGCAGGTGCTTTCCTTCAGGTCCAGTGCTGCGTGTCTCAGGTGTGTGTGTCTCTGCAGTGGTCCTGTACGGCATCAGCGCAGTGTATTTCGCCGGTGTGATGGTGCGGCTCATGCTGACTCTGACGCCGGTGGTGTGCGTTCTGTCAGCCGTGTGTTTCTCCAGCGTGTTTGAACGCTATCTGAGCGACGAGCTCAAGCAGGACGATCCTCTGTCTGAAGACGCCGATGACGATGACGACAGGAAGAGTCTCTATGATAAGGTGCGCCCAGAACCTGTGAGAATCTAATGATTCACAACAGAACAAACATTCATGCAGATTCTGTCAATTTTTTATGTTGATCATGTTGACATTTAAGAGGTCCTTTTTATTGTCATGTTGATTTCAAGAGTCCAAGCGATCATGTGTGTTCAACTTATGTGTATCGCCCCCTGCTGGTGTGTGTGTGTGTGTTTCAGGCTGGGAAGCTGCGTAAGCATCACGTGTGTGAAGAGGGTTTGGGTTCAAACATCAGGAGTCTGGTGATTGTCCTCCTGTTGCTGCTGCTGCTGATGTTCACTGTTCACTGCACATGGGTCACCAGCAACGCTTATTCCAGTCCCAGTGTAGTGCTGGCGTCACACAACCATGACGGGTATGATACACACTCTCACACAAACACACACACACACACACACACACACACATACAGACACACACATAGCGGCTCATCCCTCCTCCTGTGTGTTTCAGCTCGCGCAGCATCCTGGATGATTTCAGAGAGGCGTACTATTGGCTGCGGCTCAACACCGATCAACACGTGCGTGTCATGAGCTGGTGGGATTATGGGTATCAGATCGCAGGCATGGCCAACAGAACCACACTAGTGGACAACAACACCTGGAACAACAGCCACATCGCGCTGGTGAGACACGCCGGCCACAGGAAGAGTAGCTTCGCCACAGGAAGTCTGACCGCCTCTCTCTGATTGGCTCTCTCAGGTGGGCAAAGCCATGGCATCCAATGAGAGCACAGCATATGACATCATGAGGCTGCTGGACGTGAACTATGTGCTGATCATCTTCGGAGGGGTGATCGGATACTCAGGCGACGATATCAACAAGTTCCTGTGGATGGTGAGGATCGCCGAGGGAGAACATCCCAGAGATGTGCGGGTGAGTCATAACACGACTAAACTAGCTGAATCCACTAACTAAACTAACTGAACCCACTAACTAAAACTAACTAAGTAATCTAACTAAACCCAGTAACTAAAACTAACTAAACCCACTAAATAAATAAATACACTAACTAAACTAGCTGAATCCATTAACTAAACTAACTAAACCCAGTAACTAAAACTAAATAAATTCACTAACTAAAACTAACTGAGCCCACTTACTAATCCCAGTAACTAAAACTAACTAAACCCACCAAATATATATATATACACACTAACTAAACTAGCTGAATCCACTAACTGAACTAACTGAACCTACTAACTAAAACTAACTAACTAATCTAACTAAACCCAGTAACTAAAACTAAATAAATTCACTAACTAAAACTAACTAAATGAACCCACTTACTAAACCCAGTAACTAAAACTAACTAAACCCACTAAATAAATAAATACACTAACTAAACTAGCTGATCCAACTCACTAAATACACTAACTTAAGCTAAATTCTGTTTAAAACTAACTGAATCAACTAACTAAAACTAAACCCACTAACTAAAAGTAAATCCACTAACTAAACTAACTGAAACTTAATACCTACCCCCACTGACTAAATCTAACTAAATCCACCTACTATTCCTAAATGTACTACCACTACAAACTGTGTTCGATAACACAGATACATCTTAAATAAAAGAAGAAAGACTTAAACTAAAAACAATATTAAAATTACAAAAAACTAATTTTAAGTTGAAAAAAACAACAACAATGTAAACTGAAAATATAAAATAAAACAAAGTTTAAATACATACTATAATAGTATATAAACAATAAAATACCACAAAAAAAAAAAGAGCACTTAAACAGGAAGTGTGTGTGTTTTCAGGAGAGTGACTTCTTCACACCTCAGGGAGAGTTCAAGGTGGATAAAGCTGCGTCTCCAGCGCTGCTCAACTCTCTGATGTATAAGATGTCTTACTATCGCTTCGGAGAAATGCAGGTGATTCCGGTCACATGATCTTATTCTGCTGCGTGTTTGAGGCTCGTGTGTCAGACGTCTTCTTCTCTGTTCAGCTGGACTTGAGAACTCCTCCAGGATTCGACCGGACGCGAAACGCCGAGATCGGAAACAAAGACGTGAAGCTGAAGCACCTGGAGGAAGCCTTCACCTCCGAGCACTGGCTTGTGCGGATATATAAAGTCAAAGACCTGGACAACAGACAGCCGCTGGAGCACAGACCTCGAGTCACACACAAACTCTCCTCCAGAAAGGTATTTATGTCTCAGTCACACTTGTTTAGATCTCCTGATGTTGTTTTAACGTTGTTGATCTGTGCAGGGCAGGAGGAGGAAACGAGGATTCATTAAAAACAAACTTGTTCTGAAGAAAGGCAGAAGATTGAAACGGAAACAGAAGAGAACAAGACTAGACTGAACAGAACCGGATCAGTGAAGATGAAGACTGACTGTTTGATTTCAGCTGGTGCTCTGATGCTCTTTCACTCTTTCATACTTGAATATGTGTTTGATGTGACGACTGGGAATAACAGGTGTTTCGTTGACAAAGAAAATGAAGATGTTGAACCAAAGAGCTCCATTTCTCCTTGAATGAAACATTTACCCTAAAAAAAAAAAAAACATTTTCATAAAAAATGCCAAAAATTAAGATTTATCGGTTAAATTGCATCCAAAATTTTACCTTTTTATTTAATTATTAATTAATTAATTGATTATTAATTAAATTAAATGTATTTATTAGTTATCTTAACCCTTAACTTTAGCTAATTAGTAAACTTAATGTGATTCATATTTGTCATGTATCATCAAAAAAAAAAATTCTAAATGCATTCATTTAGATTGCTTAAATCTGTTCAAAAATAGACTTTAAATTAAAATTAAACTTATTCGATTAGAAGTATTCAGCAGTATTCTGTTTAAGATTAAAGAATATATCAAATAAACTTGATTACTGTGTATTTAAAACACATTTAGTTTATTAGTACCGTTGCATGAATCTGATCTCTCCTTTATGTGTGACTGACAAATATGCATTACAGTAAGTTTATTAGTTAAAGCTGTACAATCCATATTAAATCAAATGTTATGTGCAATTCAATAACTTTTTTTATTTAGGCCTAAATATTTTAAGTGTATGTATAGTGAATGTATTTTTAAGCGTTCTTGTGTGTTCTGTCAATTTGTATTTTTTCTATTGTCATCTTAATGAATCGATGCAATGATTATCAGTGTTTTTTGTCTTGACTGTGAATGGATTTTCTTTTTGTGATACATGTACAATAAGACTACTTTCACATGTAATTTTCTAGTACAGTTTTGTATGCAAAAATAAAATCTGTTATTTCTGCAGCTGCTGAGGTTACTGTCTCTTGTCAGACTTTAAATCATGTTTGTGTGGATTTCTGCTGTCTCTGAATTCTGTCCTGATTTAATTGCATGTCAATAAAAGAGTGTTTGTGTTTCTGTTATTACATGACAATTATAATGTTTATAACAGAAACAACTTCAAAAATCCAAATAATATCTTGGTTAGTCAGGCTTATTGTCAGTAGATTTGTTACAAAATAAGTCAGACTAACTGAAATAAACCTGGCTTATTTGGTAAACTTGTTTTATGGAACAGGCCCCTGGAAATATAGCAAATGACTTAGATAACAGAATAAATCTAATAAAAATTTAACAACAGAACCGAAAATCAAGCAAATTAATAAATAAATACAAAGTAATATTTTACAAAGCAATCCCGAAATTGGCTCATGTTTGTGTTTTCCTCACCTTAGGATTTTTCCGATACCGAGAACGTATCAAAACAGCTAAAACTCTTTAGTCACCTGTTTACAACATTGCTCAAGCCACCTGTACTCCTCACTAAAGGATTTTGATTTCATATTGTGAATAACATTTCCCCTACTTTTTTATTTTATTTATTATTTTATTTCATTTATTTTTATTTCTTGTTGGTGTGTAATCTCAGTACTTTTGTCATAAGTATCATAAGTTATAAATGCCTTTCTGTAAATTGTTTAAAAGCATTTAAATTAAAAAAAAGAAAAAAAAAAAGAAAACATTGCTCAAGCCCCGCCCACCCGAAGCATAAGCGGAAGTGTACTTAGAGTGGGACGTGCAGGTGACTGGTGTGGCGTCACGTCCGCGCGAGAGCGATACGCCGGAGAGTAAGAGCAGCAAGTGCGAGCGCCAGAGGATGGAGGCCGCAGAGCAGCAGCGGAGCTCGAGTGACGGCGCGGCCGCCAGAGGAGCGGGAGTCCCGGGCAGCGGAGGCGGAGCAGGGTCGGGGGGAGGCGCGGAAGGCGAGCGGGACAGAGATCGAGCCACCTTCGAGTGCAACATCTGCCTGGACACCGCGCGAGATGCGGTCATCAGCCTCTGCGGACATCTGTTCTGGTACAACCTATCGATAATCGATCGCCTCCAGTATCATAACAGTATTAGTGAGTGCAGACCTTCGCAGGCTGGCCATTCAAACACTCACACACACACACAGCATAGCAGTGACAAAATGACTGACAGTTTGACAGGAGACAGACCCTTATCCACACACTGTAACCAAGGATGGCTTCACCTGTTATTCATTATTTAACTTACTCGCGTAAAACTGCAGCAATACAAGCACAACATTTCAGAGAAGAAAACAATGGTTGACTGACAGCTCGACATGTTGACAGAGAACGATCTGTCTCTTTTTCAACCTATAATTCACCATAATAATACCATAGTTACATCAAATACCTTTAAAAAAATGGCTTTTACGTTCAAAGAGTAATATAACATACACTATAGTGTTCAACGCTGATAATATCATAATGTTCTTGGGTGTGCGATTATAGTCTAATACCGTGGTATTACTCAACGCCGTACTTAAGTTATGCTTGCTATAGTAAATATTCTCCGAATATTCCGAGCAAGCTGCTGCGTTCATTTTTAATTATTTAACAGTAGTAACATATTATGTGTTACACTGCATCATCAAAGTATTCCTGAGTTTGGGTATGTTTTGGTGGAAATGCTGGATGCCATAATAAATGTTTGTTGGCAGGGTTTGATAGGATTGACAGAGGGAGTGTTTTATTGTGCTGTTTTGAGACTTGAAGCATATCAGTTTTATATTTTGTATTACATTTGGTACACCACACCAGGCTTATATGGCTTACGCAGTATGATCTAGCGAGGAAAAAATAGCCCTTCGTTTTTTTCAGAAGCCCAAACTGAGCAAAAATATGTGATTTGATGCAGATGCTGACATTTATATGGACAAAGTAAGAAGTCTTGATAGTTTGTAATATTAGTATATTAGAGGCTTGCATGAACTGTATATATAAATATATCAGTTTTCCTTCTATATCTCCAATAATATTGCTTGCTAAGTAAGATAATATTTAAATGCTTAGTTTTATGATCAAACCATGTAATGCAATGATGATAGATATTTCTTAAAAGCCCGATGATTGTATTTGATACATTTGAACAGGATTTTCCTAATAAAAGATATATTGATAATTGCTTTAGTCCAGGAAGTGTTCATACGGTATTATTAACACAATAGCTAAAAGTTATTATTGCGTTTGCTAAAGGTCTGAAAGCAGAAAGGCTAGTGACAAGGCATGTGGCTGATAGTCTGCAACAGGTTTATCACCAAAGTTTTGATAATTTTTCTGATTTCGAGCCCTTCGAAATACAAACATGTATTTATTACCATATTAAATAAACTCCTAGTGTGATATTTGTGTCAGACAGTGATGTTTATCAGCAGTCTTTCAGGTTTACACCTGAAATAAACGCTGGAAGAGTAGGACGATCTGCGCAGACACGTCACAAACACATGTAAAAGTCGTTACAGGAGAGTGTGTGTGTTTTGAGTAGTATCTGTGGCGTGAGCGTGAGATTATGGGGTTAATGAGAGATTAGATTCTACTGAAGGATTGAGGCCGTAATGGAGGAGTAAGAATAGATGTGCATGTCTGTGTGAGGGAGGCGTTCGTGGGCGTTCACTGATGTCAAACGTGTGTTTGTTTTGTAGATGTGCAGATGTTTTGGAAAGTGTTTGTGATTGTGTGCATGACAAACGTCTGTTGGGTATTTAAGACCGCTAGCCGGTCAGGATCAGCTCCACCAGTCTTATCCAATACAATTTAGGTTATGATTAATTATGTTTTGCACATGATCTGTACACATATGAAAGTTTTGAACTTTATCACAATAAAGCATGGTTGATTTTACCTCAAAGTCAACATACTGTAAATGTTTTTTGAATCAGAAAATAGTTTGAATGAATAATTGCTCTGTATCAAAGCACTCAGGCAAATTCAATGCAATACAATGATGATTGAGAGATGATAACTGTACTGCAATAAACGTTTATCAAAAGCATATATATATATATATATATATATGTGTGTGTGTGTGTGTGTGTGTGTGTACATATAATTTTTTTTCATTACAGCAATAAAAATTGGAATGAGAAAATGTTTAATTAAGTTATTAATTGCCATCTAAATATATCGTAATGTGTGATATATCTTTAAAAAAAAATTCCTAATGTATCTTGTTTTGGAGTGAATATTTTAGACATGCTAGAGGATTCATGAGATTCATCGTATTTCATCTTCACAACTTTCTGTATTGAATTTTCACTCTGAGACATATGCAGAAAGATTTGTGCAGATGAGCTGAATGGATGTGTTTTGCCAGATGCTTGTGAAAGACTATTGCCTATTTTTGAAACGGACATCAATTATTTAATCATTTATTTTCCTAATTTGTTTTACCCATCTCTCTCTCTTTCCTGGTTCACCTGCTCCTCGTGCAGTTGGCCGTGTCTTCATCAGGTCAGTATCTGAGAGTCTAATATCATCAATGACATTATCAATTATTTTAAAGCTGTTCATACTGAGTGGAATTATATGCTATTAGATATTAAATGACTGTACTGCACAGTAGAAAGCAGGACAGCTCTAATACTTTTACTGTCTGTCAAAGCAATAAAGTATCAAATAAATGCATTGAATTGATCAGAAGTTATATGAAGCCATCTATAATATTTCAAAACGTGTTTTATTTTAAATCAAAGATGTTCTTTTAAACGTTATATTCATCAGAGAATTCTAAAAAAGAAAATGCAACCCTGTTTTCAACATTGATCGTGATTAGAAATGTTTCTTCAGCAGTAAATCAGTATATTAGGATGATTTCTAAAGAT
This sequence comes from Enteromius treurensis, assembly GCA_032275025.1. Classification (NCBI taxonomy): domain Eukaryota; kingdom Metazoa; phylum Chordata; class Actinopteri; order Cypriniformes; family Cyprinidae; genus Enteromius; species Enteromius treurensis. Next base: position 156,419 of record JAUCMU010000126.1, read on the forward strand.
CATGTGACACTGAAGACTAGAATAATGACATTTTAGCTAAGCATCACAGAATGTTTTTTTAAATTTAATATATTTAAAAAAAAATTTACTTTGTTTTTGATCAAATAAGTGCAGCCTCGGTGAGCCGAAGAGATTTCTTTATTTCAAACTTGTGACTAATAGTACTTTTGTTTAGCCACAAAAAATATAGATATATTTTTAAATGGTTTATATCATCAGAAAGTTTATTTTAGAAATTTAATTAGAAATATTTCACAACATAACATTTTTACTGTATATTGTAAAAAATGTAGCCTAAGTAAGAGAAAAGACTAAACCCATCCGCTGCTGTCCTGTGTGTTTCAGTGGCTGGAGACGCGTCCCAGCAGACAGCAGTGTCCCGTGTGTAAAGCAGGAATCAGTCGAGATAAAGTCATTCCTCTGTACGGCCGCGGCACCACCAGCCAGGAAGACCCCAGGTACTGCTGTCACGCACAATATACTATATTTTACCCACATTTGATATTTGTGTAAGTTTAAAATAACAAGGCAAAGAACATTTTTTTATCATATTCTGGCACACTGTAAATGGCAGGTTAGGTCAAGTGCATTGCATTGTGGGTCTCTCACAGCGTGTCATTATTTCTCTGGCAGATGTACAGTAGGTCATCCAGGTACTCCATGAAAACAAAACATAATTCCATAAGTTGAGATGTTCTAGTGGCTCTTATTGTATTACAGCAATAGTACTTGTGAGGAGAAAAGTGTTTAAGTCGTGGTTAAAAAATATTACAATACGTGATTTATGAGGTGAAATAGACATGTTTCATGAGATTCACTGTTTTGTATGCTTAGGCTACTAGTGAAGTAACGGTATTGTAAATACCGTCGTACAGCAATATCAATTTTTTTGGATAATACCGTGGTCGCATGACTCGATAAAACGATAGGTGTTCTGAGAAAAGTTTGCTCAGGCGAATGGAGCGAACGGGAGGTAGCGGGAACTACAATTCCCATCAGCCCAGGCGTG
>JAUCMU010000126.1:159089-170874 GCA_032275025.1 Enteromius treurensis
AAAGAGTCGAATTGTTGCTTTCAGACTGCAGGCAGTACAAAAACTGCTTTATCAAGAAGATTTGTCATGGTCTTGGACGGCATGTGTGTTTCTGCAGAAGGTTGAACGTTTTGGACTGGATAAACACTTGTTTTTACTGGAAACGGATAGACTGAGACTGGACAATCTCACTCCCTTTTACAAGTCAATGCTACAAGCTTGTTGTGGGAGGAAAGGTGCATCAGCTGAAAGGAGATTTTCCCAGTTTTAAAATAACTCCTGCTATCAGTAAGGAACAGGAAGAAGAACCTGATGGATCTATACTATCTTTTAAAACTCCAAAACTGGAAGAATTTGACAGCGTCGAAGAAAGCTTTGTACTGTGTTGCAGTGAAAATTATCTACATGAACTCACTCAGCAGGCAGAGTTTTGGAAGATGGACGGAGACAATGGAGCCAGATTTCTTAGTGAGGGACAGGTGGAGAGTCCTGTACACGCCTCCAATTGAAAAGCGGACTGCTGATCTACAGTGGAGAATCATTCACAGGGCAATAGCTACGGACAGACATGTGCACACCTCAATCCAGCAGTTGGAGGGGAGTGTAGGTTTTGTGGAGCTGAAGAAACTATAGAACATTTGTTTCTGAGATGTTCAAGACTTGGAAGTCTTTTTAGGTTGCTTAGTGTTTGGTTTCAAGGCTTTGGTGAGGAGTTTTCCCAGAAGCTTTTTATTGGGGGGCTCAGATATAAAGTGGTGGAAAGAAGAAAAATATGTTTATAAAATTATTTAATTGGTACAGCAAAACTTTCCATGTGGAAAACAAGGAAAAACAAGGAACTAGAATTGTGCTAAGTAGATGCAGAAATGATGCTGAAGTGTATGGTAAAAGGAAGGATAAAAATGGAATTTGCATATTATAAATTGATTAATAATATTGAGAGTTTTTTAGGAATTTGGGGTATCAATGATGTTTTATGTGTTATTGATGATGGAGTTTTATTTTTCTCTTTTTAATTCTATTTTTTATTGTTGAGAAAATGTTAAAATTTTGGATTGAATGTTAAAATAAAGCTTTGTTCAACCTCTCTTCTTTTCTTTTTCTCTCATTTTCTCAGAGATGATGGCAAATCTGCCTGATGTCATAGTGCATGTAACATTTAGATCATATCAGTAAATTTGTGCATAATGTTTATGTCATCACGTTGATGTACGTGAGAGGCGGAGTTATGTTCATGATGCTTTTGGGAGCGAGGCAGTGAATGGTGCTAGAGAAATAAAAGACGCATAGTATTCAGGAAAGCTCAGTTTGGTTCTTTTTCTTTTAAAACAGGCTCACAATATAGCAATCATAAACACTACACTGGCGACAAGGATCCACAATAACGAAAACACCTCTAGGACAGCCGGCTGTAACGTAAGTGAACCAGACAGTTAGCATGGCGCTAGCACATGTTCGATACAGAGAGTGAACCCAGCTCTGTCGGACCGAGGTGGAATAAGTGGCTACAGAGGTTCGAGAACTACACTACAGCTATGAACATAGCTGGGGAGCCAAGACTGAAAGCCCCTCTGTTACATCTGGGTGGCGAAAGAGTACACGACATATACGACACAGTGGAGGCGGAGACAGACAAGTATGCAGACGTTAAAACAAAACTCACTGAATACTTCTCGCCCAAAAAGAATGTCCAGTTTGAAGTGTGCGTCTTCAGGAAAGCTGCACAACAGCCCGGTGAGAGTCTAGATACATAAAACACGAGACTTCGCATGCTGGCAAAAAACTGTGAGTTTACAGACGTGGACAGTGAAATAAAGTCACAGATCATCCAAAGCTGCACGTCCTCCAGGGTGCGCAAATATGGTTTGAGGGAGGCAAACAAAATGGTAAAAGAACTGCTGGAATATGGCAGGACTCTAGAACTCTCTGAACTGCAGTCAAAAGGAATCGAAGAAGGTTCTAATCCCACTAGTGCTGTGAATCAAATACACAGAAAGCTCCACAAGAACATACCAAAAACGTCCGGCAGGTGGCAGCAACACGCAATGCAGAAACTGAGGGGGTGAGTGGCCACACAAAGTTCAGTTTAGTTCAGTTCAGTTCAGTTCAGTTAACTTTATTAATCCCGCAGGAAATTACTTGTGAGATGATGTGATGTATTGAAAATTTGAATTTCATTATGTTTAGGTGGTACATTTTTTCTTTGAATCCACTTTACAAAATTGATATTTTTCTAATGTTGTCTAAAAGTGTTTAATTTCATTTAAATGTTTTGTGCATTTACTGAATTAATTATTCTCATTTAGCATACCGGCGTCATGACGTCATTGCACGATCAGTAGGTGGCGCGGCCGTCATGTGCTTCATTTAAAGTAAATATCACATTGAAGAAGCCATCTCTGCATCGCTCCCTTTTTCATTTTTCTTTATTCATCTTTATCAACTTCTTTTCAGGAGTATTACACACCCACACAGAGAGATTCACTCAGATTTTGTGTACTGTTCATCCAATCTCGTTTTGTTTGTGACGTTTCTTTTTGTATGTTTTCTTTTTCACGCTGAAGACATTCAAAATCTTCAAACATTCAGGTGAGCTATCCTTATACTGAGAACACCATTAATATGATGAGCTCCTCAAAATGCACGTTGAATATAAACATTGCAACGGCATTATGATCGAGTTTGTAGCTTAATTAACTATATTTTAAATATTTATTTAGTTAAAGACTCAGTTTGATGGCCATCAGGTACGGATTGTCGGTTGTGTGGGCCCCTGGGCAGAACATTCACACGGGCCCCTTTGGAGGCCCTATAGGGTCAGGGGCCCTTGTAGGCACAGGATCAAAGAATGCAGGTCCTGTAAAATAGACAAACGACAATACATTGCTGATCAGCGTTGCCAATTGTTTTGGGCTAGGGGCCCCATGGGCCCCCTGCAACCCAAGGGCACCTGGGCAGCGGCCTTGATGGCCATCGATTTACAGACTTGTTTATGTGCACAGGTAACTTATAAACATCCTTTGATATACATTTTAAAATTTATTTTCATTTATCCTTGGTGAAAAAAAAAGTGTGCTGGTTAGGTAGATTTTGAAGCTGGGATGCTGGTCCAGCACTTAACCACCATAAACCAGCATCAAAACCAGTATATGCTGTTTTTCTTCAACAGGGTATATATTTAAATCAGTTTGAACTTCTTATTGCCATGGAAATTAGACACAGGAAGAAAATGTTTTCCACCTTTATTTAATTTAAAAATTTTTTTTGCAGTTTAGGGCTGCTGTAAAAAGTGTGAATTGTGACTTGAATAAGCTTTCAAGTACCATACCCACTTTTCTGCATTTACCTTACAAATGGCTTAGCAGCTCTTACGCTAAAAAATAAGGTGGATAGTGTCCCTTGAAAATTTTAAATCGGGTATCACACAGTAATGGCTGCTGGGAACCTGTACAGTTCACTTCTCAATGGTGATGTTGTTAATATAAAGTCACAAGACTCAGTGAAGGCCACTTAAAAGTGCATTAGAGTTACAGAGGAGCGGAGCGATGTTCAACCTCTTGTAAAATCTCATTTAATGGCCAATTAGTTTGAACAATAGCGTTCTGTCAGCAGGCTTCAGTAATTAGCAGTGACTCATGAAGAGGATGTTGATTGACCAGACGTGCTCGTTCATTTAACTCTTGCCTCAATCAAACCACCTCCAGCTCACCTGATCAGTAAAAACACAACCATTTCCATCCATTTAATGTCTGCTGATTTCTCTCAGACATGATATCATCTCTTATTCATCTGTAAGGAACATGTGCAGATCCTATTTCACTGCAAAATACTGTTTTATTTCTTTTTACTAAACATAAGAAACTTAAGCTTATTTCAGGACCATCAAAATGTACGTTAAGTATTTCTATACTGTCATTGTGTTTGTTTTAGTCACGCTGATTTAAATAAAATATTGTTTTATATTATTACAATATTTATTTTGTTGTAATGGAGTAAAAAAATAGGCTATTACATTAATAATAATTTAGATGGGAAATGTGTCATATTTCATTGAAAAAAAATGTCACAATGCAAAAACCTTATATTAAGTATTATTAATTATATAATTATGATAGAATTGAATTTATACAATGTATAATTTTATTTACATTTTTTATTATGAATAATTACAATATAATGAATTATATGAATATTTTTATATAATATTGGGGTGAAATATGAGCTGAAATACTGAATTTGATTCGGTCCACATTGTTAAATGCACACTGGATGTAAATTACTCTGTTAACAAATCATCTAATATCAGATCACAAATACTGTGTATGTGTGCATATCCACAGAGGGCTCGGTTATAATCGTGAAAAATAACATATTATTTTTACAGTGTATAAAAGGTCTGTTCTATGTTCTCATATATACACACTGGTTTCTGTACAGTCTAAAGTGTGATTGGCGTTCATCTTCCTTTCTTCAGTGTGTTTTCCATAATGGGTTTCTGTAGACCCATCCGTCCCCCTGCACACAGACAAACACCTTCATCAGCGTCACACCTCTACAGAAGAGAGCTTCATAATCTAAATGGTCCTTTCTAATTCGTTTACGTCATATTTGTAGATTGTCTGTGACAGTAGATGTGTCTGAGGAGGTTTCAGTCATGAACGCACCTCTTTGTTGAAGTGTTTGGGTTTCCAGGGCATGTTGTTGGCAGCTCTCTGTCTCTCGTCTGACCGCTGGTCTTCCTCTAACACATGCTTGTGTTCAGTGGCCAGATCAACGTTTCCTTCCTTCAGCGCCGCGGTCACATGCTGCCAGAGACGCCTGAGATCAAAAACACAGAACATCACAACTATATCAATGACCACAAAATGAAAAAAAAATAAAGAAATTGCACACTAAAGTTGGATTTAGTTAAAAATACTGTGTGCCATTAAAACATGTTTGATTTCGATTACCCCTATAAATTGTTAATTAATACATTAACTAACATGCAGTAACTAACATGTAATTAAGGTGTCGTTATTCTTGCAGTAATTAATGCGAGCCATGTCGTAGTTAAGTTAGTTCTTGATTAATACATGTCTTAACTCATCATTAGTTTATAGTCAAGTAATTGTTCATTCATGAATTAGTATATGATAATTCATCTACTGTTTTGTAGTTGAACTCCTGTGACTATAGAGCACACACGCACTGGTGGATCAATCATTAAAAAAACTGAAAAAACTGATTAGAAACAATGGCAGAGTTCTACCTGGACTCGGTCCGGCCCTGTTTCTCGACGGGGCGAATCATCTTCTTGATGACGGGCAGTTTGTTTGTGTCGATGACTTTGGTCTCTCCGCTGCTGTAGATGAACTCCAGCGTCCCGTTCCACTCGCCCTGAGCTTTACACACCACCGTCCCGCTGGAGTTTTGCTTCACCTCTGCGCTGACCCTGAACACACACACCTTCATCCTCATCATCATCATCATTTAGAGGCTTCTCAATTTCATCTCATCTGAGAATCAGCGGCCCCAGACCTGTGAACTTTGCCCCCGTAGAAGGGTTTGGTGTGGAATGTGACGTTGGCCGAGTATCCAGTCTTAGCGCAGCTGATGGTGACCTTTCCTCCGAGCTCCACCCACGGCACGGTGAGGATGGATCGAGCGTACGCGCTCGGGAATGTAAACACGTACTCCTCTCCGTGATCACGAAGGTACAGCACACCTGAAGGGCACAGAGCAGAACACTCGAGCAGCACTGAACACATCAGCACAGATGATCCATCAGGTGACATCACACCAAGTTCAAGAAGAAAACAAACTCTACTTTCATATTCACTGTTTAAATCTGAACTGAATTAAGACACAGTGAAAAGTATCTGTTATAGAAAACTATATCTTGGAATAAATCTCATTAAAACCTGATTCCAACAATCCTAAAGAAGAATATTACACACACACAGACACACACACAAATATACGTACATATATAACTTGGGAACTGGAAATTAACTAGCAACCTCTGAGTGAAAATTGACCCACCTTCTCCCACCATAGAGACACCCACCGACATGCCCATGAACTTGCTCTTGGTCCAGATGTGTGAGTTGATGCATATGCCTCTCTCTGCGCACTCGCAGTAAAACCCAGACACCGGAGGATGATGGGAAACCTGCTCCGCTACGAAACGCACCGTGTAAGAGTCCGTCCCCTCCTGATCGGTCCTGGGGTGGTTCTCACTCCTCAGAGGGTGGACCCTATCTTGTGGAACCTCCCATGAGCAATGGAAGGTCTCTCCCAGCACCGGGTTGTAGGGCTTCTTGGCAACTGCGCCCTTACGTCCTTCATGGAAGGCAGTCATGTAATATTCAACGAAATGCACCATACGCTCCTCCGGGCTGCTCCCGGCCGAGATGGACAGGAACAGGTCTGGGTGCGCCATGAAGTTAGCGTACATCTCCAGCAGTGAACGCTTCTCCAGGATGAATGTGGGAAGAACAACCTGCACACAGATAGACACTTCAATGTGAAATGAAACTCTAATGTTACCCAATACTGCTGTGTTGTAGTGATTTGCACCCGTGTGAGATCCATGCCCAGTTTGAGCTGAGACAGCAGATGCAGAATAACGCTCCTCTGTTCGTCCAGCACACCCAGATCTTCTTCAGTGTTATCATCTGAATCCATCACCTCCTCCTCAGGAGAAATCACCTCCATCCCATCCTGTAACAAACACAAACATCACATGATCTCACACAACTACATTTATGTAGCAATTTTCTTTAGAATGAATACATAAGATTAATTTATATGATTATATGATTTTTTCTTATATAAAAATAGTATACAGTAGCCAACATTTGAAGTGGATTAAAAACATTCACCAAAGTTGTCCTCAACCATGAAATCAAAATGTGCTCCTGTCTTAGCGCAACTTTGATACAAATACTAATATTATTTAACACTACTCCGTTCTCAGCCAGTATTGTCTCACCTCAATGTTCTGCAGTAGGTTTGGTTTCCTGAGGGAGGGCGAGGGCTCAGTGGAGCTCCGGGTAACAGCACCACCGTTCCTCAGACGCTCTCCTGAGGGCGACTTTGGGACGGTCCACACAGGAACATTATCTGCAGGGACGAAGAACACATGACCAGCGGTCAGCAGATACACATCACGCCGAAAATCAAAACCAAATCAATTAGTGACCTTCAGCTTGCGTTCATCTTTCACGCTGATGATCCTAATGAAAAAACACAGACCAAAGTGGCTTCCAGAGTTTAGATGGTTGACAAATACCCATCAAACTAAAACTGGAAAGCAACTAAACCCAGCAAACCACCTACGGGATTTACTTTCAGCAGGAATGATTCACACCTTTCAACACAAACATCATATGCTGCGTTGAAAGACAGTGTTATTATTATCTTTTCTATATGTAGCCAATCAATTGTAGATTAATTCGGCAGCAGTTCAGTGTGTTGTAAAAAAAGATGTGAAGTGTTTTTAAGCTCTTGCACTGATGCAGAAACATCTCAAATTCTCATGGCACCATGATCAAAGCATCATCAGGGCTGCATGAACTTGGCAGCAGCTCTCACAATATTTCTGATCAGCTGATGTCAAGTTTCCTGGATTCACAAAGATTCAGCCAGATTTATTTATGTCATAACTGAGACGTAAATACAGTTTGACTCATTTAGATTGATATGAACAGAAGTCATATCATTAACATTGTTGACTATATACAGACGGTTTACTTGAACTCTAACTCATGACTAAAATCACAAACACTCTCTAGAGAGATTTACTCATGCTTTCCTTCAACTCTCCTCACTGGTTATCCCAAGAAAATAATAAAAATCACCAATAAGATCTCTTCTTGTCAGCAGTTAGATGTCATGGAAAGTATACTCTCTCACAACCAAATGTCTGACATTTAAAGGAATAGCTCACCCAAAAATGAAAACGAGCCCATTATTTACCATAGTTTACTCACCCCTAAGCCATCCTAGGTGTTTATGACTTTCTTCTTTCAGATGAACACAGTCAGAGATAAAAAATAATAATAATAATAATCCCGGCTCTTCCAAGATTGGTAATCCTGCTGGATAGTGGGCCTTTTTTTGAAGCTCCATAAATTGGATATATCATTCATAAAACTAACCCATATGAATCTTCTGAAGCAGATCCATGGGTTTTTGGATTTATCTGATTTATGGAGCTTCAAATTTATGGCCAATATTCACCAGCATTACCTTGGAAGAGCCAGGATAAATTATAAAAAAAAAACTTGTCTGAAAGAAGAAACTTGTATACACCTAGGTTGGCTTGTGGGTGAATAAAGTATGGGGTAATTTTCATTTTTGGACGAACTTTGAAGGGATAGTTCACCCAACCATTTTAATTCTGTTATTAATTCACAACAGCAAGGTCTCCACCACATTCAAGGCACAGAAACATTGTAAGGACATCATCAAAAGATGTGACGTCAGCGGTTCAATCATAATTTTATGAAGCTACAAGAATACTTGTGCTCAAAGAAAACAAAATAGTTCAAATAAAATTATCTTGATTTGTGTTCAGATGATGAACAAAAGTGGATTGGAATGACATGAGGGTAGGCAATTATTGATAGACATTTCATTTTTTGGGATGAACAATCACTTTAAATCTCTGAATGAGCAACCTCTGAACAATTAAATGTCTAAAAATGAAAACTAAAGGCCCGTTCATGATAACCATGTCAACACACATCAACAGACTATAGAATTACATTCTGTTTATTATTTAAATTCTATCATGTGTAGCTTTAAACGCCCAAGCTCTTTAAAGCATGTTGAATTCTGATTGGCTGTCAATGTTTTAATGTTCATCAACTTAAAAAAAAAAAATAGTTCTGTATTTTTATTCTTGTGGTTATTTTTAAGAATAATTTTTAATACTATTTATATTTATTGTAATTGTTGTATTCCTTGGTGCAAATCTGGGCCTTCAGAATCTTAAACCTATAAATCACAGGGAAAAATATTAACATATAGTACATTTTAAAGTATATTAAAGTAGGCCTATGTATTTTAAATTGTAATACTATTTATTGCATTTTTTAATTGTATTTATGATAGAATAAACGGAGCCTTGCTGAGCAGAAGAAACTTCTTTCAGAAACACTGAAATGTTCCCAAACGTTTGTAAAGTGAATCCACAGCTGAAAATGATTGAATAAAATGTCAAAATAAACAAAAAAGTGATCCGTGAGACCACAATTCTCCTATCGGACAGCATCAATTCAGATCAATTCAATCTTTTCTGAATAAGCTGGAAGACAAACCCTCACACAGACCATGCAGAGAAACATCCATGCACAGGCCGTCATTGTGATGTAAAGCCAACGGATCATGCAAAACAAAACAATATGTATTTACCTGATTGGTGTTTCCCTCGCTTGGATCTGCAGGCCCCGCCCCGTTCACGGCCCTGCCCCTGCCAAAGACCCCGCCCCCTTAATACATATAGCTAACCCACAATAAAAGACCTCAGTCAGAGATCGAAGAAGTCTTCTGAACTCATTCCTTTAATTCATTTCCTTAACATCAGAAACATCCTAAGCGTTCAGTTTTAGATTCAGTCCATACACCAATATGGCCTTAATATTTCCATCTTAATTTGAACTCATCTGAAGCATTCAGGGCGAGAGAGGAACAAGCATTTTCGCTCTCGTATTTCCAAAAATGTGTTTTACAAAAGTGAAGAAAAACAGCATAAAATGAAGGCTTAAAACAAAACGCAGTTCGTTTTCTCCAAACACAAGGAACAGAACCTGAGATCTGAAGATTAACATTCAAAACTGAAAATACAAAAGAAAAATACAATATTCAGATCAGGCACAGAGTCATTCAGCTCTCAAGTGTTTCTCCTTGGAGAAAGAAAGACATCAAAGGTGTCCATTGATATCAAGGAGTTCTCGTTTTGCTCTTTTAGTTGTTTTTGGCAGAGTGAAAAAAAGAACACAAATTCAAAACATAAAATCAAATAAAAAATCATGGCAACTGATTTTGATGCCCAGAGTGAAGCACCTGAGTCCATGTCAGGGTCCATCTGAAATGTTTTATTGGATCCACTGGGTCGTATTGAGTTTTCAGGCACCTCAATGTGTGTGTGTGTGTGTGTGTGTGTTTCTTTGGCATGTCGTACGTCCAGCATCGAAAAAGCAACCGGAATCAGATTCCAAACACTCACACCAATCATGCATTAACATGTTACACACTCAGCACGGATACAAATGATACAATCAGCCACAGAACCGACTGAACAAACGATTCAAATGAAGAGCCAAAATACAGATGGACTTACACAAACAGTAAACATGCAGCATGAACGACGAACAGCCCTTCAACAACATTTATTGCAAACGTTTAGCTGCACGGGGCCCGTAAGATACGGACAGGGGCCGCAGTCAACCTCGCCCTGCTCTTTGGCCGGCTCCGGGTCTGGAGGAGGCACAAGGGTCTGTAGGGTGTCCGTATTGGACTCACCGGTGGGCGGCCCGTGGTTGTGTTCGGCGCTCTGCTGTAATATATTCAGGCACTCGCCAAGGCAGCTCAGGGTGGCGGCAGAGGTGGCTTTCAGCAGCAGCAGGTCCTGATCCAGACAGGACAGGGATCCTTGCGTCGGCAGAGACTCGATGGACTGGACCAGGCTCTTCTGCTGACCCTCAGCCTGGTTCATAACCTGAAGAAATGAAGAAGGAGCTTTACTGCGGTCGACCAACAGGTGGCTCCGTTCAGCTACACTCTGCTTTATTGGCATCAAGAAGCTTGGACATCTGCCGGCCCTTGCACATGAAGAAAAGGTTCTTTAGATTTTACTTTAAAAATGGTTCTTTCTGCGGGACCAAGAATAAATCTTCATGGCATCACTGCAAAAACATTTAAATGAGCAATAAATTGGTAATTTTTTTTATTATTAATTAATATTAATTAATGATATTAATTTATTTAATTAATGATGCTGAAAATTCAGGTTTGATCACAGAAATAAATTATATTTTAAAATATGTTCAAATAGAAAAAAGTTAATTTAAATATAATTTTATAATCAAATAGCCCTATATGTGGTCTTGGTGAGCAGATAACAGATGTAATAATGAGGTAATAATGTTTCAGCAGACGCAGGACTTGTTTAATTCTCTAAATGATGCTCTGGCACAGAAATAAAATCCAATAAAGCTCAAACTGGCACAGCTCATATGAGGAGATGCTTCTTTATGCTCAGCTCAGTTTGTTCCTTATTTCTATTAAAGGAAAGATGTTTCCGGAGAAAGTCTGCGTGCATTTTATTTTATTACCTTTACTTTAATATTTTAACAAAATAAAACAACTAAAATGATAGAAGTGAGAAAGCAGCAATAAAAAAAGCATCTGATCATAGAAATGTGAATATGTTTGCAACAGCACTGATTTCCGGTCTGTGTTTGTTTATCGGCCTGGGCTGCGTTACCCAAATGCATCTTTAGCTTAAGTTGATCGTAGCTCTATTGGTTTCAGTGGGTCTACGATGTTCTTAAGCTTACAATGCTTTTGGGAAACGCAGCCCTGGTTAGTGCCGCAGGCTACAAACGCAGCTAATGATGAGTGATGAAGTTGGTCTCAGGTTATTGTCACTTGGGATGTGTTTCCCATACATTTATTTATTTGTGAAATATATATAAGGGGTGGGCATAGATTATTTTTTTTACTATAGATTAATCTACATTAAAATGGTTCATTTGAGATCTGCCAAAGGCATTCAGAATTTGTGTGCTACCTATTATATTTGAGATATCTGTGT
>JAUCMU010000126.1:178487-200718 GCA_032275025.1 Enteromius treurensis
TGATGAGCGAAATGACTCGGCAAGCCTCCGTTCTCGCCACCCACCATCAGCAGCTGGATAAGTTAACCACGCTCACGGAGGAACTAGTTCGGTCTGTGCAAGCTCTCACTATGGCTACCACTTCACAAGCTTCTCAAGCTTCCGCTGCTACTGCTCATCCACCACGCCCGCCATCTTCTCCACCTCCAGCAATGGCCGCCATCGCTCGCCTCGCGCTACCCGAGAAATACAACGGAGCCCCAGGTAAATGCGATGGTTTCTTACTTCAATGTGAGATTTATATGAACCAGCAGCCCCATTGTTTCACCACAGACGATGCGAAAGTGTCACTCATAGCTTCCTTGCTCACTGGTAAAGCGCTCGACTGGGTGACTGCACTGTGGAGAGGTCGGAGAATGGCGTTCCCCTCTTATGTGAGCTTCATCCGTCAGTTCAGAGAGGTCTTTGACCATACCGCTGACGGTAAGGACGCCAAAGACGAACTGCTCGGACTAAAACAGGGTAATTTAACGGCGGCCGAATTTACTATGACGTTTCGCACGTTAGCAGCTCAAACTGGCTGGGATAGCGACCCCTTGAAGTCAGTGTATCGACGGGCGCTCAGGGAGGAGTTACAAGCTGAGCTGGGAAGTCGGGACGAGGATCGAACTCTCGAGCAGTACATGGATCTTGCCATTCGAACCGACCACTTAATCCGCTCTCGTAAACCACGCCAAATGACACCACCTGCCACATACAGGGCTATTACTTACCCGGAACCGATGCAGATCGGAGCCACGCGTCTTACACCAGAAGAGCGTGACCGCAGAAGGGACAATAACTTGTGTATGTACTGCGGTATGGCTGGTCACTTCCGTTCCAAGTGCCCATCACGGCCCCCACGTGCCTTGACCTACCGGGTGAGTGCTACTTCCCTTTCTCCTGTCATGAGTCTAGACGTATGTTTAAAGTTTTTGGGTCATGAAGTCTCCACTAAAGCCTTTATTGATTCCGGGGCAGCCGGGAATTTTTTAGATCAGAGTTTCGCTGCTAAACATAATGTTCCTCTCGTTCCATGCACTCCTGTGGTGTCCGTGGCAGCCCTCGACGGCCGACCAATAGGCTCAGGAAATATCACCCGACGGACACAAGAAATCACTCTCATCACCAGCGTACTCCACTCTGAACGCATCAGCCTACACGTCATAGACTCTCCAGATCACCCCCTCATACTCGGCCTCCCTTGGTTGGAAATGCACAGTCCCATCATCTGCTGGGAGTCACACAACATCACTCAGTGGTCACCCCGATGCCAGCAGAAATGTCTGTCCCGGACCTTGAAAGCTACTCCCCTTATCTCCACTGTCACAGAGGAACCCTCAGAGCTCCATGCTCTTCCACATCAGTATCACGACCTGCAGAAAGCCTTCAGCAAAGAGGAGGCCACTCAACTACCACCACACCGCTCCACTGACTGTGCTATCGACCTCATGCCTGGAACAGTGCCTCCTCGTGGCCGCATCTTCCCGCTTTCCCAGCCTGAGACTAAAAGCATGAATGAGTACATTCAAGAGGAGCTCGCGAAGGGCTTCATCCGACCCTCTACCTCACCCGCCTCGGCCGGCTTCTTTTTCGTTAAGAAGAAGGATGGAGGATTACGGCCTTGCATCGACTACAGGGGATTGAATGACATTACCATCAAATATAAGTATCCTCTTCCCCTGGTACCGGCAGCTCTGGAACAACTCCGTTCAGCCCGATACTTCACGAAACTGGATCTGCGTAGTGCATATAACCTTATCCGAATAAGAAAAGGAGATGAATGGAAAACAGCTTTCTCCACAACAAACGGGCACTACGAATATCTGGTGATGCCCTTTGGTCTCTCTAATAGCCCCTCTGTGTTCCAGGCGATGGTGAACGACATATTCAGAGACATTCTTAACCAATTCGTAATTGTATACATCGATGATATCCTGGTGTACTCAGAGGATCTACCATCCCACATTCAGCACGTCAGAGCCGTACTCCAGAAACTCATCCAAAATAAACTGTTCGCCAAGTTATCCAAGTGTTCGTTCCACCAAACCAAAGTCACATTCTTAGGATACATCATCAGCTCGGATGGCGTGGCTATGGATGAGGATAAAGTTAACTCAGTAGTCAATTGGCCGAAACCACAGACCCTCAAAGAACTTCAGCGCTTCCTTGGTTTCGCCAACTTCTACAGAAGGTTTATCCGCAACTTTAGCAAAATAGCTGCTCCCCTGACCAACATGACCCGCAAAGGCACTAAACGTCTCCCCTGGAACCCGGAAAGTGAGGAGGCCTTCCGTGAGTTAAAGAGTAGATTCACCTCTGCACCTATTCTCCGCCATCCTGACCCCCTTAAACAATTTGTGGTTGAAGTGGATGCCTCTAACACCGGCCTCGGTGCTATCCTCTCCCAACGTCAGGGAGTCCCAGCTAAACTCTTTCCTTGCGCCTTCTACTCCCGCAAATTGTCACAGGCAGAACGAAATTATGACGTGGGGGACCGTGAACTCTTGGCACTGAAAGCAGCTTTGGAGGAATGGCGGCACTGGCTGGAGGGAGCCCAAGAACCCTTTTTAGTCCTCACGGATCACCGAAACCTGGAATATCTCCAATCAGCCAAAAGACTAAACTCCCGGCAGGCTCGATGGTCTCTGTTCTTTGCCCGCTTTGATTTCCAGATCACCTACCGACCCGGAACCAAGAACCTCAAAGCCGATGCTCTATCTCGACAATTTGATTCTGATTCCCAGAGTAGCTCACCTGAAAATATCATTCCCCCCTCCATCATTGTCGCTCCAGTTCAGTGGGACATAATGACGGAAATCACGGAGGCTCAAACCACAGATCCTCCCCCACCCGAGTGCCCACCCAGTAAAACCTACGTACCAGGAACCCTCCGAGAAAGACTCTTACACCTCATCCACGACAATCCCAGCGCAGGCCACCCAGGCATACTCACCACACAGGAAATAACATCTAACCGCTTTTGGTGGCCCACTATGCTTCCAGACATCACCCAGTTCATTAAAGTATAGTGTAATACGGGTGGTGAATAAATAAATGTTTTAAATGCAAAGATAGTATGTTCAATACACATTGAAGTTCATATTCATGGTGTCCCAAAATAGCTCAGTTGAGTACACTTAGTTGATCTTAGGTTTATCTTAGGTTTATATTTAGTGTGCAAAAATAGAGCACTTGAAGTACATTATGGAAGTGTGAGTGAATTGTAATCGTCTCACTTTACTGTGTGCTAGTTGCACATCCCTCTCAGACTGCTGTGTGGAGGTCTGCTGTTCACCTGTAACGCTGTGATGTGGACGTTCCTGGCCAAAGCTCTCCGCAGCTCGTGCTCCTCCACCCGCACCACTGTGACCACCACCGCCTCCAACTTCATCTCCTCTGTGAGTATCAACATCACGCAGCATCTTATCTGGGGCTGACTGTCAAAAAAAACCTTTCTAGTTACGCTTAGGTCAAAAACAATTACTCTGAAATAATAGATCATTCAATAATTTTAAAATTTTCATGTAGATATTTATTTATCTTGTTTTTTTATTATTATAAACTAAAGTATTGTGTGTGTAAAAAATTGCATGCATTATAAAATAATAATAATAATAATAATAGTAAATAAAATAACAAAGCAATTTCTAGCTGTAGATTTTTTAAAAATATTTAAAAAATATATTATCGTAATTATTCAGAATATTAAAATAAATCGATTTCTAGCTTTTTTAAATTATCATTTTTTTAAATGTTATCTTAAAAAAATCATTGATTACTTTACAAAATCCTAGTAAATTTGAACACCTCTGAGAAAAATAGAAAGTGGTTATCACTATATTATAGACAAGCAATTGCACACACTAAAAAATTTAAATAAATTAAAAGGTAAAAAATAAAGAACAATTTCTAGCTGACGAATTACTTTAAATAACTTTTAAAAAACAGATTATTTTATAGATTTTATATATATTATGTATTAATATATTTAAAAGTATATGTATTATTTAATCATTCAAAATGTTTTAAAAAATCCTTTAAAAACTAAAAGTCAAAAAAGTGATTATCTTTAGACAATAATCATCATAACAGCACATTACACACACTCCTTAAAAACACACACAACCATATTATATTAATACATAAATACATCATTGCATCGTTTGACTCAGTGGATGTGAAAAATATCTGTTTGGTTTGCACATTGATATGCAAAATAAACAAATAAACAGACATGACATGTTAATCTAAGCAATCTTGTCATTTTACTTTATTTACTTTATTATTTATTATTATTTTACTTTATTATTTACTTTATTAATTTAAGGATAAACAATCCAAGACAGCACAGAATAATAATTTGTGTATTATTAATATTATTATTTTATTTATTTTATTTAAGTTTGAACTCTTCTGCTTGTTAGAGTGTATATAGATGTCTTATGATGAAGATCTGTTGGTTTTTGTTTTTTTCTGAACAGGCGTTTCTGGGGCAGCTAATATTTGGGGAGACACACATGGCTCTGTGGTGGGTGGGCATCTCTCTCACTCTCTCCGGTCTTCTGGTGCTTCATCACACGTCGCCCAACCTCACCCAATCACACGACAGCAAGAGAGACTGATGATGTTAACGTGCATGCACCACAACACTGCTGCAGTATTAGATGAGTCCAGTGTGTTTTATAAACATGTCAGAAGACACTAATATCACCACTATTCAAACTGTATGTGGCTCCAGCTTCTCTAAGACACACAAACCTCTCACAGTCTTACCGGCATTTTAGTTTTGTTTGCTTCACTGCACAAGTGTTGCTCAAAGTAGTTGTGATTAAATGTGAAAACGGAGAGATTGAAATGTTCTCACAGCCGAAAATCTGCTGTCATGCCAAAGATCCATTTAAATATTTAAAAATATATATTTTATTTGTATTTGTTATAATTTATTATTAATATAGGAAATGTAAAAAATCAAATAATTTTAATAATATAATTAAAAACAACCGGTGCATTAATCTATATCACTGTTGATGTGGTGGGTGAATCTCAGAACACGTCTGGATCATATTTCACATCAAAATCAATAGAAAAATGATTTTGATACAGAAAATGAAGCTTGTTTAAGGACAGTTAAAAAAGAATAGATAAAAAAGTTCACAGTGAAATAGCTCAAAATATAATAATAATATTTTTTTCTTTTGAAATATGAGCCGGACACTGTTTCCTGAAAGGTTTCATGGGATTTATCTAATACAAAATTTCTATTTTATGCTACAACATTATTTTGACAACAGTGTTATTTTAGTATAATTAACATACTTGTAATTTTTGGTTATATTTTGAATTTAATGTAATTTTTATATTTTATGTATAGTTTTTATTAATTTGTATTGATTAATTTTAGTTTATTTATTTTTTTGTTATGTTGGTACTTAAAATTAAACTAAACAAAAATCAAAACTAAATGCACTGGCAACTAGTTGACATACTATATATATATATATATATATATATATAATTTTTTTAATTGTTATAAAATTTTAGTAAATATTTTAATGGCTTTAGTTAGACAACCATTTTCGACAAACAAACATAAATAAATAAACAAACCAATAAATAAACATTAAATACATAAATCACTAACTATTATTTAACTTACAAAAAAGGAGTTTTCCACTCTCTGACCCACATTGCAGCTCTTTTATCCTTCAATCTGGCTGTTTTGATGTCTCATGCCCTCAATGATATCACTTCCTTCAGACTCCCATAGGGTCAGGTACTGATTAAATCTGTGGTTCCCAGCATGCATTTCCTCCATCCTCATCATCATCCTCCAGCACTGTGAGCACTGCGTGTGGCAGGAGACGTGCAATAATAACACTAAACCTCTCCAAATGTTGGCGTCCTGCATACTTCACCAGAAGATGCTTTTCCCAAATATTCCACACATGACTTATGCACGCAAACATCCAGTGATGTGCTAGCAAAGACACTTTCTGTAGCTCTACGAATGAACGCAAACCAAAACCTGTTCTTCAGCCCCTTCCGCAGACACACAACAAAACTTACCAGGATGATGCAACTCTGGAAACCAACAGGACGCACTCGCTATTTAACTCATCTCATCTGAAGCATTTCCTAGTGAAGAAGGGTTGTTCAGCTTGTTTGTGAAAATGTGCACTATAAGATCAGTAGCTCTGATTTCATCGTTGACTTTTCTGGAACATTGTAGCTCCTAACCGATCCACCTAGACCAGATAGAAACCACCTGCTTAAGAGGACACAGAGGTCATTACTGGAGGGGGCTAAAGCACGAGGTCAAGGTTTTGTACTTCCTGTGAATTGATTCTAGTTCTTCCTGTGTTATGAGTCTCAATTGGGCTCAATAACCCAGAGACTGATAGAGCAGCTAAATATAGTAGATATTACTAAAACAAACATGGACCGAATGCATTACACACGTCCATTCGTCATGCAAAAACACAGAACGCTTCCAGAATCCAGCATAATGTGATGTGACGAAGTCCCTGGCAATGTGACGCCATCTGTGTTCAGTGTTAACAGCACGTGTCATGAGCCTAAAATTAGCAAATAATGTTTTATTTTGTTATGTGATTAGGTGTGATGAACATTCAGGTAACTGTTGAGGGATTTACAGTGACGATGACACTACATTTACACTTAATTACAGCTGTTACCATAGTAACCATAGAATGTAGTGTTATGGTTAAAATATGAATTATTTGACATGTGGGCATTCCTTTTGTGTCGTCAAAGATTAGCTGAAAATGCAGCCTGCTCAATCTCAAGCCATCCGAGATGTAGATGAGTTTATTACTTCCTCAGATTTAGAGAAACGTAGCATTGCAGAGCATCCATTGCTGAGCAAGCGGTGTATTTCTCCACATCTGGTGAAGAAACAAACTCATCTGTATATATCTTGGATGGACTGAGGGTGAGTACTGTCTCAGCAAATGTTAATTTTTGCCTGAGCTACTACTTAAATATTCCCATTTGGCATTATATATTGCTGTATTAGGGACCAAATGACAAATCTAGTGCATTGAGGGCCTGTTTGTAAATCTTTGATTTTGATTTCAGATGTTTAAGTAAGTAAGGGATAAGGGAAGTAACCATTGTGTTATATGTCTCATTCATGTTAAGTAGCATACGGTATATGTTTATTTAACTGTCACTGTATTAATCACAGGCCACATTTATAACTGTGTAAATAGTTTTATTATTTAATGGACGAACTAGAGCTCTGTAAACTCATCTAAATGAAATGATGCTACACGACTGATTCATTAAACTGCTATCAAGTGTTTCGTGCGATTCTTTCATTGTTATCAATAGCTGAAGACAAATGAGCATGAACCGGCACAGGAAAACAGCTGAAATGATATTAGATGATACTCGAAACTGGTATTTAATCATTTTAGATTTGTTTGAATATGTGGACAATAGAAGCCCGTTCTCACCACAGTATAAAAAATAAATATGACTTTTTCTCAAAATTTTGAGTTTATGTCTCAAACTTACACTTTCAGTTTATATTGCTTATATTTATACCTTACAATTCTGTTTGTGTTTTGCAACTCTGACATTTCCTCAGAAATGCAAGAATTGTGATAAAATATTAGCCAGGCTATAAAGCTCATAGAAGCTTAGTCTGGCCAAGCAGCCTAACTACCCGCCTTCTGAGAGGCGGGCTTAACCTACGTCCATCAGATGCCTCTTTATACTACTGGACGAATCTACAACCAATCAGACCACTCATTCAGCTCGTTTCTCATTGGTTCCCATTTTTTTGGGAACAGAAATGCTCTAAAACGGCAGCTTGGCCAGACGATACAGAATGTAGCGGGTCCAGGCTAATAAAATGTTGCAATGGGATTTTTCATTTTTGTATCCCTTGGTAAAGATAAGCTTCTATAATAAACTTGGAGATTTTTATTTTTCATAAGCCATCAAAATACAACAAAGAGGAGAAAAACACATTGATTTTTTTTATTTTTTTTACTTGAATTGACTTTCAAAGTGAAAGCAACCCGAAACACCCAAAACTGCATTCAGATATTGACGTTCTTAAAATACATCCACAAGATAAAGCATAGATTAAGACAGAATATATTGAAATCAGGCAAAAGAATGTGCAAAGAAAACAGAAAGAGAAACGGCGGTCCTTTAACATCAGGCCTGTGAACAGCAGTGATTATGAGCGACCCGTGGAGAGCAGACGGGGAATACTGATCCAACAGCAGAGCCGTCCAACACTTCAACGCATTGAAATCCGACCAGCAAACTTTCAGTCATAAGCAGCAAACCGAGGCCTCCAAACCACGTGACCCCACGTCATTGTTCGGAAGAAGAGAAAACAAGCAGGAGAAAGCCCTGGAGACCTCTACAGCTGTCAGAGGCATACCAGGCTGATGGTCTGAGCTGGATTCAGAAGAGAAGCAGGATTGATAAGAACATTGTGTGAACCTGAGGAGTCGCAGGACAAAGACAGCAGCCGTCTGGAGTCAGGAAGACCGAGCTCGTGCTCAAACACTGTAGTGACACACCGTTACTGAAATCCATGAGCACCACCGCTGAGAGACAGTGAAAACTGCCCCAAGAACGGCTGAAAGTATTGCAAATGTTGTATTACAGTCTTAAACGTATTTCTAGCCCTGAATGAGCTACCGCATTCAGAAACGAATCGGAGTAATCTCATAAAGCATGTGTGAAACACCATATTTCATCCCAAAATCAACACATGTTTAACAAAGAATTAGCAGGAAAAATGCACAGATATTACTTTCAAAACAATTAATGAAAGTCTGTTATTTTAATGATAATGAATAAATAGTTATTGAATATGAATGGCTATTAAATGCATTATAAAAGTATGTTTGCTGACTTAATGCCATTAAGTAAAAACTGTATTACCAATAAGAGTAAGAATTCAAACAAATAGAAAATACAGAAAAAGGAAAAAAGCTGTACTCAGTATAAAGAAACATTACCCAGTATTCGCAAATATTATTTAAGACAATTTATGATTGTAATGCAAAAAAGTTTGTGTGTGGGTTTACTGTAATAATAATAGTAATAAAAAACAAATTACAATAATGCAAATTTGATAGTATGATGTAATTAATTGTCATGAAAATGATGTCAATGCAAAAACAAATAGGGACTTTGGTATGGAATATGGCCCCGACATGTTTTCATGATGTTCACCCCTTAGTGTTATGCAAATGATAAAGAAAGAGAAAAAAAAAGATGATTTTGTGCCATTTTACTTTTCATAATGGAAAAAAATTTGGCAACGAAAGATTCCTCACACGACAGCAGCGTTTCTGTGCTAAGGCTCGAGAACATGAGGGCGAAAAGAAAAGGCATTTCCTGATTAACCAGCGAATGTGAAGGCATCTATCAATCAAGAACAAAAAAAAAAAGAAACACTTGAGTTATTTTTCCACGGCTGGTGATGGTCAAGGCCTCTAGAATCTCACCAGGCGATTAAATCCTATTCATCATGAACATCATTGGTAGAGGACAGTGTTCACAGTGTGGGATTGGTTATAACAGTGCAGCTGGGCCAGCGGTGCTCAGGACGTTGGTTACACTCCTCGAGGACGGAGTCTATGGACTGTAAAGAGGCCACTAGAGCCGCGTGGTTTTCTGTGCGGTGAGGTGTTTCAGAGCAGACAGAGTTAAAAGCAAAGGGGGATGTTTGTGCAGAGACGTGTCGGGTTGGCCGTCTCAGACCACGTACTGGTAGAGATTGGCCTTGCCGTGATCCGGCGGAGCAAACGGACTCAGCCAGGCCAGAGAGAACGGGTGACCGAACACCACCTTCATGTTCAACCACTTGGACTTCTTGGCCCATCGTCTCTCTTCCTTCTTCAGCTGCTCGATTCCCTGTGAACAGAGAGAAAGGGAAAGAGAGCTTGATCTGATGATTTCTGCATTCAGGTTTGATTTAAATGCATCTGAACAGTTGCTCAAGGGATTACAAACGACAAACCCTTCTCACACGGACTGATATTAGTGACTCCTGTGGACTTTAAAAGGCAAGTGCAATTTCTTGAGATGTTTGGTCAGGTAAAAACAGCTAAACTTTACTCTTAAATTCAGGGTTATTATAATTAACCTAAGGCTAAATCCATTAAAAACTTGATGAAAACCAAAATAAATAAAGAAAATAACTGAAATATATTACTTCAATTAAAAAAAAAAGAAATAAGCTTATGTTTGTTATTTGCCAAGAAAACATTTCTCATTTGTATTTAGTTTAATTTGGCACACTCAACATAGCTTAGCTAAAATAAAAAATAATAATCATAATTACACTATATAGGTATTATTATTAATAATAAATGACAAAAGCACGACTAAATAACCTTTTCGTTTAATTAAAAACACAAAACAAATTAAATAAAAAATATAACATTCAAAATATTAATAAAAATAATAGATATATTTATTATTTTTATATATATAAAACTTAATTCTCTCAGATTTATATGTATGAGACAGTGTTACTTTTGTATCATTAATATACAATTATAATTTTTAATAATATTTTGAATTAGTTTTTTATTTTATTTTTCAAATTTTTATTTTAGTTTAAAAAACAAGAAATTCTAACCTTTAAAATAAATTGATACAATTTTTCTACCTAAATAATTACTGAAACAGCTGCTTACATTTTACAGAATTAGCTTATTGTCATTTTAGTAAATGCTAATAAACACATTTTTTAGCTATAATTCCCTGGAATGAGGAGAAATGTTTTATTATTGTAGGAAGTGACATCAGCAGATGATCACTTACGGTCTCATCGTTACAGATGGAGTGGATCTGCGTCCCGAACATCACAGCAGTGAAAATGAGGAAGAGCAGAGCCTCAAAGCACAGGAGGATGAGGAGGATGACGGTCCCCGGAGGAGAGAAGGAACTGCACTCTGAGGAAACAGGAAGCTTTATCAGAGAGCTAAGTTACAACCCAAGCTGCCAATCATTTAGCTGCAAACTTACTCGTCCAGTCTTCTTCAAAACAGAAGATAGAATGGACAGCGACCATGAGGAGAGCATGAAGAGAAATCAAAGCAATGTACATCTGGAAAAACACAAGAAAAAATTATTTTTTAAAATTATTAAAAAAAATTTTACTCAATTTTTTTTTTAAATGAATTACTAAATAAATATTCAAATTTTGAATTACATTTTCAAATATTAAATAAAGTATTACATTCTAAATATTTAAAATATTAAAATAAACACTAAAAATGAAAACTACTTTGAAATATTAATAAAAAGGTATCTGAATGATATGATAACAGGTTGAGACTCACAGTGAAAAGCACAAAGTATTTTTGGTTGCTCTCTCCCACACAGTTGTTGACCCAGGGACAATGATGGTCCATCTTCCTGATGCAGCGCTTACACACACTACACAGAGAAAACACACTTACAATGAGACATACTCAGGTAGCTGCCTCAGAATTTAACCTCACACCGTGATGATTCAGTTCTTGATGCTGTGTGTGTGTGTTTACCTGCAGTGATGAGCTCTATCAGGTTTGATGCTGCAGCATTTGGGACATTTATACACCACCTGTCCAGGCTTGAGCTGCAGACTCTCGATGAACTCTTTAGTGGCGTTTCCCTTTGGAACGGCTCCCTGAGAGCAAAGAGAGAGTCAAAAACCCAGCTCCAGCTGTGTTGCAACCGTTAAACGTCAAATGATAAATCAGTTTTCAGTCTCTATAAGTCAGATCTTGCAAGAATACATGTCAATGCCTGCAATTCTGTAACTAAAACGTGTTTAGATGTCTCACCGGGTCAGTGCACATGGCTTTAAAGTGTGACGCCAAGGCGAGGAAGGCCAGTCCGTTAAACAAGATGCCATTAATTAGGCTGTACACCACATTCTTTGATGGCAGCAGCATAACAAAGAGGACCACAAACTCGGCGTAGAAGACCAGCAGCCACGTGATGACGCCACATACGATGCCGCAGCCGTCCCGGATGAACCACATGTCATCAGCTGAGTGTGTCCGCGGAGGGGGCGGCGCGCAGCGCTCTGGACACAGATATCCTGCCTGACGTTCGATGTCCCGACTGCGGTTAGCTGGGGAACTCTTCATCCTTCCCACCGGGAAACACCCTCATCCTCCTACACACAGATAGACCTGTAGGTCACACATCAGCCACTTCATGCATTCAGAAGCAGTTTTTACCCAAAGTGACTTACAGCACTGTTATTTTAGTCTTTCTTTCATGATATCTATCAGGTCATGCTTTCCCAGCGAATCAAATATGAGATTATGGTGTTGCAGGCTTTGCTCTACAGTCACATTTATAGCAGCTTTTTAAAGCATTTTAAAAGATTTTATCAGAAAATGTCAATCACATGACTGTTGTCAGACATTTGAAGGCCAAGGTGCACTGTCAGCATATTTAAAACACATTATGAGCATTAAGAATCAGGGTTATTACAGTTCACTGATACTAAAACACACAAAACCCTCAAACTTATTTTATTTCAGCTGTTTGTCAAGGTAACATTTCTCAATTTTAGTTAATGGACTGAAATGAAAAAATAAACTAACAAAAAAAAAACTATACGGACAAAATAATAATAAAATACATATAAAAAGAGCAAGAAAATTAATAAAACTTTTAAATAAAAGATTAAAATATTATATATATATATATATATATATATACACACACACACAAACACGAAATAGAAAGATGAACACAACTATTTTATTTTATTATTTATTTTAACGTTACAAATATCTGTGTGAAAATGATATGTGTGCGCGCGTGTCTGCGCGCGTGCCCGGTAAAAAAAAAAAAGCCTAAAGCTAAATAAACAAAATAAAACAAATATCTGAATTGGATCAAAAAAATAAATAACTACTATATTAACGAATACAAAATGAGTACGGTCATATTAACAATGTATTGCTAAATAGTAACTTAAAAGCCTATTTTTCCCCTTCATTATTTTAGTGACAGCTCTTTTAGAAATTGTACGCAATACTTCTCGAAAATACAAACCGGGGAGACGCTTATATATTTGTGTTAATATAATGTCTAGTGTATTTTAATCTTTAAATCTATTCACTAATTGCTGTACACACACTCACTGTCTTTGGATCCTTTAGCAGCGCGTTACTGATTTCTCTGCTTCAAATGATGAATGTTCTCTACGCTTCCACACAGATGGCGTCGGGTAGCGATGAAATGTCAGTTTGTTGTATATATAAACAGGCGATTGTGTTTTAGTGCAAATTATTGCTTCAGTTTCGGCAGGTGAAGCGCGGCAACCAGGAAGTTTCTGTTAACGTTACTGGTCCCAAACACACCCAACACAGTCGCCACTTCCGCGCCCGAACATTACACGATAAAAGTCCACACGCTTTCGGAAGGCAAAAATATCCATGAATATTCAATTCAATTCAAATGTATTTGTATAGCGCTTTTCATGATACACATCATTGCAATATGAAACCAAAATCGGTTTATGGTTATTATATATAACTTTTATTGAAACGTTTTACTAGTTTAGTAAAATTGCGTCTGGCGTGAGGTAACCTTCTGCGATTAACATGCAGAAATTATAAATAATGTATAAAAAATAATATGTCAAGTCTTATAGACGTAAAAAACCGTTAAAAGAAACATTTAAAATAATTACAAATAAAGCAGTCATAATGACTTTTATTTTAGCAGTAATGACGAGTGCGCGCGCTGCGGCTCCGCTCGAGCGCATCCGGCATCATGTCGGCATCGGAGCGCGTACTCGAGGTGAGAAACGCAACACACAATAAAACACACATTTACACGGCTTGCTTTAATTACAGTGCCTCTGCGCGTTTGAGGTTGTGTTATGAATGTGTATTCCCTATAAAGGATAGAAATAAGGCGCTCGTTTTGCACGCTTTGCAGTTTTGATGCAGCCTGTAGTGCTGTGCTCATCAGTGTAACGTGCAGGTTTTGTGACATCAGTGTGATTAAACACACAGCTGCATTGATCTTGTCAGCAGTCGTTTAAACTAATAAATGCTTTTTACGGTGTTTGCTGGTTGGTGCTGGTCAAAATATTGTGCCTGTGAAATGCATAACCTCTGATTATCAGTTCATTGCATTGTAAAAACAACAGCAAAAAAACGTGATATATACTTCGCAATATTTGCAGAATACTTCCGTATTTATTTGACGTGATCCAAGTTTCTACTTTAAAACATAAGCCAGAGTTTAGCTGTTGCTCTGTGTCTTTAAACATCAGATTTAAAATCTGTTTGGGTTGATCATATCTTAGCTTGTTGTCATTATTTTTGTCACCTTATATATAGTGCTCAACTGTATTATTTTTTAAATTTTTTATTATGTTGATCCAGACCCCACCAGAGGGGATTTCTCCTCAATCCAAACAAGAAGGTCAGAGTTAAAATGTTTTGTTTCTATTCCACTCTCTTATAAATGCACTTTTTATGAAACATGTAAAATTGTACAGGTGTATAAGTTTGGTCATTATTATTCTGATGTGTTGTCAGTAACACATTTATTAAATTATTGTTCTCAAACTGGTTAGATTGATATAGATTTTTTTTTTAAAAATTTTATTGTGCATGGGAAATTTCTGACAGATTATCAGTTTATTGCAAATAAAACATGATATCTGTGACTATGTATTAATATTAAATGCAGTCATATTAAGAAATATTTTAGTCCAAATCAAAATCTCTCTGTTTTCACTTTTAGCTTTATAGTTTTGTAACATTGGCCTAAATTTCAGGCGATTTCTATGGAAGTTTCTTTTTTTTTTTGGTTTAATTGTGTTGAGTTTGTTTTGTTAGTGGAGCTGGGTTCACCTGTAAAGGGAAAACAGATGGAAGACATGACGGGACGTCCCGCCACATCCACTAAATCATTCTTAGGTGAGTCACTGCTGTGTCCAGGTCTTACTTTTCATTTTTTCATTCAAAGTTTTCCAGGACTCGACAGTGCAAATGTTTCACTTGCGTTTATGGCTAAAATAGATATGTGCAAAATGTAAAATGCATTTTAGAGCAAACAAATCTGCTTTATAAAATGTATGACTATAAGTAGTCACACATATCAGATTTTAATGATCATTTCACGAGGTCCTACGTTTGGCTTAATTTTAATGAGTAACCTTCGGAAGGCTATGATACAGTTACATGCACTTCTGTTTAAAAATGTGGGGTCAGAAAGATATTTAATCCTTTAATTTAAAATAACTGTTTTCTGTGTGAAAATATTTTAAAATGTAATTTATTCCTGTGATACAAAGCATCATTACTCCAGTCTTCTGTGTCACACGATCCTTTCAGAAATCATTCTAATATACTGAATTTTTATTATCAGTGTTGGAGACAGTTTGAGCTGCTTAATAGTTTTTTAGGATTCTTTGATCATTAAAATATTAAAAAGAGAAGCATTTATTAAAAATGGCCAATGTTCAGATCTACTGTTACACTACTGTTCAAAAGATTGTTGCTTTGTATGATGTAATGATGCTTTGTATCACAGGAATAAATCACATTTTAAAATATATTCACACAGAAAACAGTTATTTTAAATTGAAATAATATTTCACAATATTACAGTTTAATAAACGCAGCCTTGATGAGCAGAAGAAACAACTGTAAAAACCATTAAATATCTTACTGAGCCCTAATCTTTGAACGATAGAGTAAATGTGATCGCTGCTCATTAAAAGTCGAAAAATGGAGCAAAACAACAGAATTACGATCTCAGAGACCGCAAAGAAGTTAGTATTTATTGCTGTGTTGTGTCTCTCCTCACAGGCAGTGCTGGGAAAAGCTCTTCTCCCTCCACCTCGTCTCTCTCGTCTCCGTCATCATCGGCTTCAGGCAGAGCTAAAATGAGCGTGTGCGGTCCAAGCAGTAAGACGACTCCGTCCTCCTCCTCTTCATCCTCATCCTCCTCGGCTCTGTCTTCAGCCGGTCCTCCTGCCAAAGTCCACCGCGCACGCAAGACCATGAACAGACCGCCGTTCCCGCAGGTTCTTTCTTTTGTGCTGAAAACACAGTCCTGATGAGCTCGGCTCGATTGAAAAAACCTGTTATCCTCCTGTGTTTCTGATCAGATAAAGTCTGTGGAGTCGATCACGGCAGCTAGCCCTGAGAAACCCGTCAACAGCGCCAAAACCGACGCAGAAGCAGGTGTGTGTTAAACCCTCATTAATCATGCACGATCGTATTGTGTGTATCTCTGTAATCAGTTTTTCTGTGCATGCAGTTGTGAAGAAGCGTAAGGTGGGTTTGGAGTCTGATGTCTCAGCCGGTCCTGCAGTAACTCCCGAGAAAGTCCAGAGGCCACAGACAGAGGTGAGAGGAATAGCATTCATCATATAAAATGCTGGTAATAATAAAAAATACCAATGTTCAATAAATAAATAATAATATTTGTTGTTGTTGTTTTAATCATTGTTAGTTTTATTGTTATTGTTTATCATAGTTGATCACAGTTTCATCATTATGAAAGTATCAATGATCAATAAAACACAAAATATATATATATGTATTTATTTATTATTAATATGAATATTTATTGTTGTTGGTATCTTATGCTATTGCAACGATTAAAAGTATCAATGTTCAATAAATAAACGATTTAATTATGACAGTATTGATAAAAGTAACCATCATTTTTTTTACGTAATTGTTACTGTCGTCTTTTGGCATGAAATAATTTGTTAATAATAATAATTGTTGTTGTTTATACTGGTTTTGCTGTTGTTATATTTAATAACATGTATTGTTATAGTTTATCATAGCAATAGGATTGAAAGTTTCAATCTTTAATAAATAAATTGGTGTCTTTTATTATCAAAAGAATAAATAAATGTATTATTGTTATTATTACTACTGTCAGAGCAAGTCAATCTCCAGAGGAAATGTTGAAGAGCCAGTGATTATGTGTATATATAAATAAAAACACAGTACACACACACTGCTCTTTATATGTGATGTAATATTAATGCATGTAAATACTTCTGTTTGTGTTTTTCCAGCCTGTGCTTAACGTGTCTCCAGCGGCGGCGAAGGTGGAGCCAGTTGCCGCGGCGACTAAAGAGCATCACAGTGGTTGGCTGGAGGATCTGGATGAGGAGGCAGACGAGGAAGACTTCCACCTGCTCTACAACAGTTACTCTGGAGATGATCTGATTTACTCTGACAGCAAGGTGAGCAGTTCACACAGACCTGAAAATTAGACTAACAGCTGCCGTAGATCTGAGAGTCTTGTGTTTTGTTTTGCAGTCGGATGATGGGATGGTAGAGGCGCTTGAGGCGGAGCATCTGTCTGATCATGTGAGCGATTCACCATATTTTCATACAGTTTCAGGATGTTTGAAAGTTTAACAGATACAAGTTTGTCTTTGGTTGATGCCAATATCTGGAAAATAGGGTTAACTTTATCATAAACTAAAACCATAAAAAAACATATTCTTTCAGCCACATTTATTTGATTTGTAAAATAACTGAATCTAAATAAACAACAACTAAAATTATATAGATGTATTAAAAAATGGTATAAAAATGACCACAAAAAAAAACCCATAACAAGATTCCTAAAACGTGAATATTTAAATGGAAACAAAATTTAAAAATCAATCTAGTTCAAAATGTTAACAAAAACCAATAAAAAATATAATGATTATAAAAACCAGGAGATCAGGAATATTGATTTTAAAATGTGACTTCCATGCCTGAAAAAGTCAAGAAGAAGAAAAAAAAAATATATATATATATATATATATATATATTAGGGGTGTAACGGTTCACAAAAATCACGGTTCGGTTCGATACAATACAGTTGTGTCGCGGTTCGGTATGTTTTCGATACGGCAAAAAAAATTTTTTTTCACATTTTTATTTATTAAAACGAACATAAAGTCAGTCTTGGATGGTATTTATTGATTAATTAAAACGTAGTGAAAAGTAGATTTGAGCTGTTTCAAATCATGAAAGCTGAGCGTCCCGTGTTCGTAGACCGTGCGCGCCATCCACTGACATCCAGGGCGCCGCTTCTTCCTGCGGGACAATCCTCGTGAGGGGAGACGACAGGGGAGAGATCCACAATTTAATTTTGTGGTGTTTATGTGTCACCAAAGGCTTCACATGCATGTTCACATTCACATCTTTATTTTCAACAGAGCCGCGCAGTTTAAAATCCAAAGGAGAAATGCTTTTATAACTGACAGCGCCTCGGAACCGAAAGCCTCGTACCGAACGGTTCAATACGATATGAAGTATCGTTACACCCCTAATATATATATATATATATATATATATATATATATATTAAAATAAAATATTTATATATATATATATATAAATAAAATAAAAGTCTTTAGAATAAATACAGTAATACAAATAAATAAGCTACTGTGATGTTAGCTCCAGTCAGTGTAATGAGTGTGTTGTGTTTGTCAGAGCTCTGGCTCCGATCACCCCCTCGCCGCTTTTAAGAAAACATCTGCAGAGAGAGACGAGTCGCCATGGAAACGTCAGGGGAAGGGTAAAGGGAGAGACAAACCCCCCGCTGGAGAGCAGGAGACAGACAAGGGTGAGACAGAAACCTGAGAGAGAGTGTGTGTGTGTGTGTGTGAACAGATGTGAGCAGCTGTCTCTGTGTGTCAGGTGTGGAGTCTGCAGGTGCACTCACTGTGGGCAGCACTGACTACACTGAGATTCCTCTGGACTCACTGGACATTTCTGCAGCGGACAGCCTCTGTCTGTCTCCACACGCAGGTGTGTGATGAGCTACAGAAGCCTGTCTCTACTTATGACTTTTGTTTTTTATTTATCTTTTTTTTTTAAGTTGATAAAAAAGTGCCTTAGAATCACCAAGGCTGCATTTATTTAACATTTATAATTACTCATGCTAGCAGTCTTCCACAATAACCACATCACATAAGGTCTCTAAATTAGTATAAATAATAATTTAATCAAATAAAATTAATATTTAAATTAAAAAAAATCTACAGTAGCTTAAATAAACACTAAAAATGCCTTTACAGTAGTGCATTTACAAATAGATGGATAATAATAAATTCTGCAGTAAAGACATCAGTGACTCAACTTCAGTTTTGCAATGCTGGGAGAAAACAATAAAAAATAACATAATTTACTCTACTATTCTTCTTCCCTCACTTACGTCTTCTTGCTTTTTAGTAAGTTTCACGACACAAACCACTCTTATTACGTTCAAGCACATGCTTTCCCTCTGAGCACAAACAATGCTGATTACGTCTAATACATCCTTAATTACTCCCCAAAATGGCGGAAGACGTAACTCAGGGGAGAAGAAAGGTTTTACGCTTTGGAAAGACATTGAGAGTGAGTAATTAATGGCAGAATAAAAGTTTTGGGTTGAACTAACCCTTTGAGGCCAGACAATCCTAAAATAAACCTGTGTGTCTGTCGTCACATGATGTGTGTACAGATGGCAGCGATGCAGAAACGGAGCGCCTGGAGGAGCTTCCTCTGTGCAGCTGCAGGATGGAGGCGCCGCGTGTGGACGGATTCAGCGCTCGCTCCAACAGAACCTGCATGGCCATAGAGAGCATCAACGGAGAGGTGAGCCTGTACTGTTGAGCGCATAAAAGATCGTAGAAGCAGCTCAGTGTGCTTTGGAGCAGATAATTACCAAATGTTTTGTGCTGATCACACCTTCTCTTTGGTGTGGTTCCTCCTGTCCTGTGTTTCAGCTGGTGGGCTGCACCAATGTGATCGTGAAGGGGGAGACCATGCGCCCGTCCAGCCGCGTGTCTCTGATGGTGTTGTGTGAGACGCACCGCTCACACATGGTGAAACATCACTGCTGTCCGGGCTGTGGATACTTCTGCCTCTCTGTGAGTGTCTCTGACCGCAGGCACCATATAACATCATTTTATAGGAAGAAATGAAAAGCTACATGCATTATTTACTTTTGTAGTGATGAAATACAGTCAAAATTGTGATTTGCGATTGCGATATATAAGTGGTTTGACTCAACTTGCTTGTTATCAAGGAAACTGCACACACAGATCACTAATAATGCTGAGATCTGTATTTCCCAACTGAGAGACAGTATACAGTGAAATCTAGCAACAACTAATTAAAACTAAATTGTACAAAATTAAATAACAGTAACACCTTTACATTACTGAATTAAATTACATTAAATTAACATTAAAATAAAATTAAAAAGTCAAAAGTATAGATAAATAAAACAAATACCCATTTTTGTATTTGTACATGTTGTCCCAAAACATTTTAGCAG
Organism: Enteromius treurensis; assembly: GCA_032275025.1. Classification (NCBI taxonomy): domain Eukaryota; kingdom Metazoa; phylum Chordata; class Actinopteri; order Cypriniformes; family Cyprinidae; genus Enteromius; species Enteromius treurensis. Next base: position 198,831 of record JAUCMU010000126.1, read on the forward strand.
GATGTTACATATACTTAGTATATTTCTTTTGGTATCTCTTGTCCAGTGTGCCAATCATTTTCTCAAATCCCTCTTTGTTAAAAGTGTGTTCACACCTGAGGTGACTTGGGCGAATATATCTCGCTATAAAAACGGTGGAAAATACGACAAAAAGATGCTTGTCTATAGCCTCCTGCAGTACAAGATGCCAGTATGAAAGCACAATTGACGCGCGCTCTCCTGCTCTGCGTACGCGCCGCTTCCGCCCTGTTTATACGTGCAGTTACACCGGCTTGCTAAACGCACCGCTTAATTCACGCTGCAGGATGTCTAAATGCTTTGCATTGGCTTAACATGTAAATCACTCACGCTTAACGCTTCATTCGTGTCTGGTTTGAACGCAAGAATGGATGTCTTGTTACGTCCACAAATGCATTTGTTTATTTAATATACTCGCAACATTTGCTGGAATGTAATCGCATAGGCCGACATCGCGATTGTGATATGATTAATCGTGCAGCCCTAAAATGAATTAAAATATAATTTAGCATTTACAAAAGTAATCTGCATGTACAGCAGCTTCATTAAGAACATCCGATTAGGTGTGTGCAACCCAGTCTCACTGTGGTTCGTACATGTCTTACGAGGTGGCTAAATCGTACAAATTCATACAACCCCACTTGTTGCTAAATGGTATGTATTTTACAAGTGCCAAGTTCATATGAATTTGTACGAATGTGCTACACCTAACCCCGCCCCTAAACCTACCCGTCACTGGGGTTTAGACAAAGCAGTGTGAGGTTGTATGAATTAGCACAAATTTGCCACCGTACACATTCGTAAGAATTGGTCATGAGGCTGTGTTGGGGTGTGTGATGTATATGGTCTGCGGTGCTGTTGTTGTTTTGATGAGTGTTTACACCTGTTTAGAGTGTGTGTTTCACTGCTGATGATCAGTAGTTCACGACAGCAGCGCCTCTACGTGAATTCAACACTCGAGGGATGGGCTTTAGGCCCTGACTGCACACACCATCATCAGAACACAAGTCCAGTAACGTTCTGATAATATCATACATCCCTAGACCGAAGTGATTTGAGCACTCTTGATGTTTTAATTGCATAAATACACACCTCCCAAGAGGACTGAACACACCATTACACAGTGTTTCTTATCGATTCAACTACACTGTTCACCTGACAGATATTCAACAAATAAATGGACTAAATAACTACATCATTTCTTTTCGTTGCACATCACTGAGAAGGGCTTGGATCGCGCTCTTCCCGTATGCACTTCAGTGTAACTCGCTCTACATGCAGTTTATATCTGAGAGATGAGGGAGATTGTGGCACAAACACCTAATTTGCGGCTTTTAACAGTTCATAAATAAAGCTGTGGATGATAACAGGGACTCACTGCTCATTCTGCCTTAAAGACTAGTGGTGAACAGATTTGGATTGCAGTCCTAGCAGGAGAGACTTTGACTTGATTGATAAATAAATCCTTGATTTCAATCCTAACCAACCTCACTGCATCCGTTTACAAAGACGTCCTTCCTTTTGCTGAGCAGCTTTTTAAAGTTTTCCAGCAGGATTTGGCACCTGCTGGACCTGCAAACTCACCAGACCTGAACCCCAGAGAATCTACTGTCAAGAGGAAAAAGAGAAACAAAAAACCAAAAACTGCAGATGAGCTGAAGGGCACTGTCAAAGAAACCTGGGCTTCATACCAACTCAGCAGTGCCACAAACCGATCACATCCATGCCATGCTGAACTGAGGCAGTATTTAAAGCAAAATGGGCTCCTACCAAGTATTTAGTACATAAACGGTAAATGTGACCCTGGACCACAAAACCAGTCATAAGGTAAAATTTTACAAAACTGAGATGTATACATCATATGAAAGCT
>JAUCMU010000126.1:200818-219132 GCA_032275025.1 Enteromius treurensis
CAAGAATGAATGTCTTGTTATGTCCACGAATGCATTTGTTTATTTAATATAATCGCAACATTTGCTGTAATGTAATCACACAGTCTGACATCGCGATTGCGATATGATTAATCGTGCAGCACTATGAGGTGTAATTTGCGTAAGCTAAGCTAATTCAAACTATTGATCAGAACTGTAATAGTATCTCGGTGACTAATAACTCCCATGCATACTTTAATAACACTGTTAAAATACAAATAAAGACATGGTTTGGAACAGCTAGTAAATAATTAGAGAATTTACTTTAGTTATTTTTGTGAACTATTCATTTAAACCAGTGCCTAAATGTTTTAATATGATGACTTAAGGTCATTTTTTGAGTAATTGAAAAACATTTAAAACTTTTTTAATTCATTCTGTGATGTCTGTTGATGGTCACATGCAAACTAATAAAATATTTCAGTGTTTTATTTTAATTTAGCTTTATTTTTAAGTTATGTATTATTATTTAAATTTCATGATCGAAATAATTCGATATTCATCAGCGCACAAACAGAAAGCTCAAGGACCCTCCTCTCCTCTTCGCACACAGGGGACATTTCTTGAATGTTGTCCGGACGTTCACATCACTCACCGCTTCCACCGGGGCTGTGTGTCTGTACTCGGCGGTGGGCGGAGTCGAGGAGGAGTGAGCGTCGGCCTGCTGTTCTGCCCTCACTGCGGTGAAGACGCATCAGAGGCGCGTGAGGTCACCATCCCTCCTGCAGCGCCCTCTTCAGGCTCGACTGTGGTCACTGCAAGTGCGTCATCCACAACAACCACACCCTCGCTACTTCCCTCCGCACTCGCGGCCACAGCACGAGCGCTAAACAACGACAAGAAGATGGGGGAGCCGATCAAGTGAGTTCTGTGCACTGCTTAATAGTAAAATTGCTCATATTTGTGTTTACTATCTTCACAAAAACTGCCCTAAACACACCACATCATAGAACAATTTTAAAAAAACTTAAATTTTTATAAAATTATATCCATTTTTGGTGTTTTTTTTTATAGTGGTTTCAAACAATTAATTGTGTTAATTGCATCCAAAATACGTTTTTGTTTACATAATGTATATGGGTCAAAGAAGTCAAGATGTCCTCATCACAAGAAATTCACTAAAGTGATTTTATAACCATAGAAAGCACATTACATGTGAGTAAAGTGTCTACTAATATACTTTTTTTGTATATTTATTATTTATGTGTAAATACACACCATGTACGTATATATTTCAGAAAAATTTTATGTTTATATAAAAACTATATTTGTTTATTATACGACTATAAATAAAGACATGGAAATATTTTCTGTATGTGTGTGTATTTATATATGCATAGTAAATATACACAGAACACAAGCGTATTTATCATGTATGCTAGGGGGTTATTTATATCCATATGAGTGGGAGGTTATTCATATATATATATATGCATATTGTGAATATACTGGCAGTAGCTCTGCCGCAGCACCGTAGCATATCTATTCCACCAAGACCAAATACATTAACATTGTCATTAATTTAATAATACAGTGCAAATCACTTTAAGAGTTGTCATGACGTAAATATATTGATTGAAATGTTTAAAGTTGAAATGTTTCTTTCCACTCAGTGCAAGGATGCGATGTCGTGGAGATGTAAGAAAGGGGGCGGAGTTGCAAACTCAGCCAGCCAATGCCGCTCCAGGAGAGGATGTGGTTGCCCTGGGCGACGGCCGGGTGGACAGTGTGGGGCCGTCACTCGTCTTGCCCAATGGGAAGCCCGTCTGTCCCAGTGCACTTCCACCGGGAGACAGGAGGGCGGCGCTACAGAGAGCCATTCTCACACAGGACACTGAGAGGTGATTCTATCATTTCCGGTTCAGAACATTATGGGATGTAGAATGTAAATTATACTGAAATAATAATACTGGTAAATATGTGGGGAAAATGACACACAGAATTGCACAGAATTTAGGCAAAAACAGTATGATAGTGTGCTGTTTTAAAACACGCTCAGGCTAAAGATGATGTTTTTTCATGTGATCTGCTTGGCTCTTTCTGATTGGCCAGGAGGAAGAAGCTGCGCTTTCATCCCCGTCAGCTCTATCCTGCAGCCAAACAGGGTGAAGCTCAGCGAGTTCTGCTCATGCTCAGTACGTACCTGTGTACTCGTGTGTGTGTATATATCAGACGTCTGCTGGAGGTTTCGGCATCAGAGCTGATTTTGTCTGTGTGTGTGTGTCTGTCAGTGGAAGGCATCGACCCGTCGTATCAGTCAGACTCTCAGAACAGACGCTGCGCTCTGCATGCAGCCGCTCAGAGGGGTCTGCTGGAGGTCTGTTACCTGCTCATACAGGTGAGCTCCACATTCACAGCACTTTCGTTAGATTTAGACTTCTTCAAGCTCACTGCATGGGGAATATGTTGATTGTACAGTGATGCTTCTCTAGAGCAGGGCTTCCCAAACTGGGGTTTGTGGTGGAAAAAAAGGTAATGATTAATTATCTCTTAAAATGGAAAATAAGAACCATCAAAATAAAAGTCCTTACTAAAATAATTTGTTGGTAAAAATTCAAAAAATAAATAAACCTTTTATTTTAAAGTTATATATTTTAGAAGTATTACATTTTTAGTAGTATTTAGATGTATTTTGATTTAGTTAAGTGTTTGTTAAATTATTAATGTATTGAATTAATTAAATCATTAAAATGCTAATTGGAGATAAATTAAAAATAGAAACAAGCATATTCAATTCCATAGCAATAATTATTTGCTTAATAAAATGCTATATTAAAATACGCAACTATAAAATAAGAACAATCAAAATAAAAAACGAATTAACAATTGAAACATAATAATGGCAAATAATTATAGTTTTTTTATTTTAAAATTGAGTACCTTATTTTTAAATTATACTTAATTAAACCATAAAAATGTAGATGAAAATACGTAATCCGAAAATAAAAGATGATATTACTTAAATCAAAAATGCTAAATTAAAATAAATAAATGATAAAAACGATCGTTTATCTGCTTGTCGTTTGATCTTTAGCGGATGTGTTGATAATTTATTAAAAACATTAACTTGAAATTTTAGGGGGCTTCAAGATAATATTTCAGGTCAAAGGCTGACAAAAAAGTTTGAGAATTACTTTCTGCAGAGAATTGTTGTTGATTTTTTAGTATTTGGCTCGTTTCAGTTTGTATCTGTTACAAATCCTGCTTTTGTGCTTTGGCTGATTTTAGGCAGGCGCTAAGGTGGACGCCCAAGATAAGACCCTGAGGACCCCTCTGTTAGAGGCCATAGTGAACAATCATGTGGAGGTGGTGGAATACCTGATCCAGAGCGGAGCCTGCGTCTATCATGCAGTGAGTATCACACACACACACACACACACACACACTCCTGATCCACAGCATTTGTTGTCTGTAATATCTGAGAGTGGACCAATAGAAAAATAATGCATTTTAAGCATAATTGCTGTTACACTGTGAGTTTCGGTTCATTAAAAAAAAAAAATTCAACAGTCTGGGGGCGATGGTACAACTGGTCTTTAACAAGCCCAAACAACAAGCCCATGTTACACCTCTCACTGGCTCCCGGTTACAGATCGCATCAATGCTTGCATTACTCCAATGCTGCATTTTTATGAATCTACGTCCCCTCCAGAAGCCTAATATCTGCAAGTGCCCAGTGGTACCATCACAGAGAGGCACAAATCACTTTCCAGAACAATTTCCTTCACCATTCATGGCTGGTTGACCGAACTTCCCTCCTCAATCCAGAGGGAGAGGTTCATCTTTCCTTAACCTCTCTCCGTCTAGCTACTATTTACTTCAAATAATGCCTGAAACTTTGTTGCAAGCACTTCATGTGTCTGTTTCCCCATTTAGAATGACTTAATTGTTTTCCTCAATTATAGGTCGCTTTGGATAAAAGCGTCTGCTAAATGCATAAATGTAACAATGTAAATGTCATTCAAAATATAGGGGAAAGAAAAAAAAGAGAACATCAATCTTATTTTACGTCAATACTGAAACCAAGCCGTTCACACAGAACGCATATTTATCACATTTTCTGTAGGGACATCTATCACCGCTGCACTCGCGTCTCGCACAAGAGAGACGCATGTTTAGAAAGCCATGTAAAATTAATGTAAGTTCAACTTTTTTCCCATCCCATTGCATCTCATGCTTTTAAATGCAGAAAGAACTGTTTGCGATGGGTTTTTGGCCCTGTGTATTTAAACTATGCATACATACATGATGCTGATTTGTTTCTAATTGTTTAAGCAACTTAATGACATTTGGTTTATAAACCTTATTTTAAATCTTTATTTTTTCACAGATAGTGGTGTTATCTTATTGCTTTGAATAAACCTGCATTAGTAATGTTTAGCTCGAAGCACCCTCTTGTGGCCTCAGGAGAGAAGCCAAAAGCTTTTTTCCCTCTAACTGAAATCATGCCTTTTTAAATTTGAGTATTGATAATAATCAAGTACGAAATAAATTTTTCAGTCATTTTGACCTCTCTAGTGTTGAATGGTGTGTTTGTTGTTCAGGAAGAGGACGGATCAACAGGTCTCCATCACGCTGCTAAACTGGGGAACCTGGAGGTGGTGATGCTGTTACTGAGCACCGGACAGGTGGACTTAAACGCACAGGTGTGTGTCTGAACTGACAGAAACTGTAATGAACATGCAATTCTTCGCAAGGTATGAAATCAAAATTGTTATAGGATTAATTAACTTCACAAATAAAAACTCACCCCCATGTCATCCAAGATGTTCATGTCTGTCTTTCTACATTTCAGGATTTTTCTCCATATAGTGTTTTTCCCCAGTATAATTATATTTATTTATTTATTTATTTATTACCTTTATTTCTCGACTGGGATCATGTAGAGCTCTTTGAAGCTGCACTGAAACTGCGTTTTATATCTTCAGTCTTTTGAGCACCATAGAAGTCCACTATATGGAAAAAAAACCCTGGTTTTCTTTAGAAACGTAGTTTCTTTGCGACTGATAAAAGAATGCAATTAACATCTCGGATGACCCAGTTGATTATAGGGACATTTGATTGTGGAAGTAAACTTATTCTAGTTGAGATTTCTCAGTTCTGTTACTCTATGATAACAGAGTTTTACGGTAACAGAGTTGTCAGACACCAAATGTACCCATGATTATAGAATCACCCGTGTATATTTATATGGTTATAACAAGCTTTTCCTAGTTTTGACCTCATCTCTGTGTTTCAGGATGGCGGCGGTTGGACGCCCATCATCTGGGCAGCAGAACATCGACATATAGATGTGATCAGAGCTCTGCTCAACAGAGGAGCTGATGTCACACTCAGAGACAAGGTGAGTCTTGTGACTCTTACGTTGTTCACTGATGTGCTGCGCAAATCCACGCTGATAATGAACATGGTCTTGCGCAGCTCGTCAGTGAACAACGGCTGTGTGGAGTCATTTTTCCAAACCATCTCATCATATAATGCCTGATAAAGCAGTGTTTGAGAGCACAGAGCTGCTTTGTGTACAGCGTCACCAGGGAAACCGCTATTTTAACGCTCCAGAAGCGGCACCTGGTGGTGAAGAATGAATATGCATTTTCATTCAGACCAATGCGAAAAGATCAACAATTGTTCAATGATTCAGAGTTGACTCTTTATAGACGGTGTAGGATGTTTTCGTTCACTTAGAGCTGTGTCACACTGCATGGAAGCACATTTTCAAAAATCCATGATAGGGGTATGATCTCACGGTGTGTGTGTCTGTGTGTGCAGGAGATGAATGTTTGTCTGCACTGGGCGTCGTTCGCAGGCAGCGCCGAGATAGCAGAGCTGATCCTGAACGCCGGCTGTCCTCTGTCGTCTGTTAACCTGCACGGAGACACGCCGCTGCACATCGCCGCCCGCGAGGGCTTCATCGACTGTGTCACGTGGGTCATACGCCACCTGAGAGCTGCTCTTGGTGTCATAGGCTCATCTGACGTCTTCTGTTCCTCTTTACTCCAGGCTGTTTCTTTCTCGAGGCGCTGACATCGACATTATGAATAAGGAGGGCGACACGCCGCTCTCTCTCGCCCGCTGTGACACGCCCGTCTGGGTGGCATTACAGATTAACAGGAAGCTGCGCCGAGGAATCGCCAATCGTGTCGTTCGGACGGAGAGGATTATATGCAGGTCCGTGTGTGGTCTTATTATTTAAGTATTATTTATTATGTATTAGATGTTCTTACTTTTACTTTTATGTTCGTCTAATATTATTTTATGTCAGCTTCATTTCAGTTATCTCAAACTATTTGTAGTTGTAGTTAAAAAGTGCTTGTGTGTTGTGTGTAGTGACGTGGCTCAGGGTTACGAGAATGTTCTCATCCCTTGTGTGAACGGCGTGGACGATGAAGGCTGTCCGTCTGACTACAAATACATCGCAGAGAACTGCGAGACATCCACCATGAACATCGACCGCAACATCACACACCTGCAGGTACCGCACGACACACAACTCAACTTTTTAGTTCAGACACAAAACCAACCAAAAAGAGTGATCTATTCTCAAATCAGTGTCAATAAAAGAAAAAGATAAATAAAAATAAAACCCTCAGAGAAAAGGATATTAGAAACCAAAATGAAAACCCCAAATGTTTTTTTGTTATATATCACCATATTCAGTATTACGCAGTCCTAATTCTTCATTATAGGACTACCACACTCTATTTTTCAGCACTGCAGCTGTACAGACGACTGTTCCTCCAGTAACTGTCTCTGCGGTCAGCTCAGCATCCGCTGCTGGTACGACAAGGTAAAATACTGCTTCATCTCCACGGTGAGCTCTAAAATCAACCACTGGATCCTGTGTAACAGCATACATGTGTTCCTGTAGGACCATCGCCTCCTTCAGGAGTTCAACAAAATCGAGCCTCCTCTGATCTTCGAGTGCAACATGGCCTGTTCCTGCCACAAAACCTGCAAGAACCGAGTGGTTCAAGCCGGAATCAAGTACGCCAGGATGATTTGCATTATAAATCTGTCTTGTTGGGATGACTTGAGTTTTTTAAAGAGTGCTATTGCGTAAGCTGCTTTCTGAAGGGGATGTGTGTTTCAGGGTGCGTCTGCAGCTCTACCGGACAGAGAAGATGGGATGGGGCGTCAGAGCGCTTCAGGACATTCCTCAAGGAAGTTTCATCTGCGAGTGAGTTAAAGGGGTCGTGTGATACTGCTAAAAATTATTTTTTTTGTGTATTTGGTGTAATGCAACGTGTGTATGCAGTTTAAGCTTTAAGAAACACATTATTTATTGTTTCTCCTCTAAGCCCCGCCTCCTGAAACACGGTCGATTTGTCCTAAGCTCATTGTTCTAAAATGCGAGGTGTTCTCTCATTGGTCAGCTATCCAGTGTGTTGTGATTGGCTGAATACCGCAAGCGTGTGACAGAAATGTTATGCCCCTTATTTTACCTTTGATGAAGAAGTTTTGAAACTTTGGTGTTTGCAACTTTAGTGATCTTATTTATAACAGCTTGTAACACTCCAAAGAGAAAAGAACACTTGTGACGTGTGTGTTTGTGCAGGTATGTCGGCGAGCTGATCTCTGACGCCGAAGCAGACGTGAGGGAGGACGATTCGTACCTCTTTGATCTGGACAACAAGGTGCCGTATCACTGAACTTAGTCCTGAATGCTCTGAAGGCAATGTTTTCAAAAGGAGTGACAAAATCATGCAAATTGCAAACAAACATCGCTGACACACATTTGCAGCAAAAGCGCCGCAACTCAAACCTGCTTGGTTGTTTATGTCATTGGAAGATGTAGCCATAATATCAGATGTATCTTGTGAAAAGCACTATTCGAATACACAGCATTTGAGAAATGAAGCAAAAAAGTTTGATTTCTTGACCAAAAGCAGCATGCGTGGCGGCTATTAATGTGCTTTGTTGCAAAATGCAATACAATATAAACAGTCCTTTACAGTATGTTCAATGTAAAAAGCCACACTCAGCATCTATTACCTGGATTACCAGACCATCAGACATTATACATATTGTATACTTTATTTTTATTGCTTTTTTATTATATTGAATTAGCTTTAATTAGCGAATTATTTTTAATCATTTTATTATTATTTATTTATTTATTTATTTTTATTGTTGCAGTTTACTATTTTGTACTATTTATTATGCAATTTATTCAGTTTTAATTGTTTTTTTATTTTCGGTTATTTATTCTGCTTACAGTTTATTTCAGTCAGTTGCCAAGAGAAAACATTTTTGTTTATTTTTAATATTTACATTACATGCTATTATAATTTTTTTATTTATATATTTAATTAGCTTTTATTTTAATTTTTTTTTTGTTTTTAGTCATTTTGCTCTGTTTGTCTTTTGTCTTTTTTATTTTTTTTTTACTATTTATATTTATTATATTTGTATTTTTTATTTCCCATTAATTTGTCTGCTTCAGGTGAACTTATCTCAGTCAGTTGCTAAGGCAACCCACAGCTATACTATTAAAACTTATTATTAGTGGTGCTTGCCTTTTACGGCGAAGCACACTACTACTATGCCAAGTTAATGGTGAGAAATAAAAAAATAAAAAATAAAAAAATAATACAGTAATAATATTAAGTAATGTTAAAATAATACTTTTCACCAGTCCAGTGAAATCCTGATGGATATATTTATATCGGACCTGCTCAGTATTTGAGAATTCTATGGAAATGTGCATATAATTTTATTTAATGATGTTTATAGTAAGTTTCATTTCACTTTTTTTTTTTTTTTATGTAGTATTTATATTTTATTACACGTTAACAGAATGTGATTTACCTGTAATAACCCTGTCTTTCTCAGGATGGTGAAGTGTACTGTATTGACGCCCGTTACTATGGTAACATCAGCCGCTTTATAAACCATCTGTGTGACCCCAACATCATCCCCGTACGTGTGTTCATGCTGCACCAGGACCTGCGCTTCCCTCGCATCGCCTTCTTCAGCTCCCGAGACATTTTCACCGGACAGGAGCTCGGGTGAGACCGTGTTTGTTTGTTATCTCGCTGACGAAAGCTGTACTTAATTGCATTATGATTTTATTGCACTACAACATTACTGCCGTATTTGCATCCTGTTCCTGTGAACACATTTTCCTCCTGTTTGTTTTCACTGATCACCGATTTCTTTTTCTTTTTTTTTTATCTGTGACAGGTTTGATTACGGCGATCGTTTCTGGGACATCAAGAGCAAGTACTTCACCTGTCAGTGCGGCTCAGAGAAGTGCAAACATTCGGCGGAGGCCATCGCGCTGGAGCAGAGCCGACTGGCCCGTCTGGAAGTCTGTCCCGAAGCGGCTGGAGAAGCCGGACTCCCTGTGTTGGGACACTCGTGACGAGACTCTGCGTTTAATGCACACATGTACAGCTCTCAAAGTGTGCTTGCGTACAATGATGACAGGCAAGCCAGTGTTTGCATCATCAAATGATTCATTTCTTCTGACAGGAAACCATAAAATGACAGAGCAGCCTGAAGTTCAACACAAACACCAGCAGGAAGTGACATTCAAATTCAAGGCTATCATTCCTGCCCTGATGAGGAGGGAAAACATGAAAAAACCTGACCCGAACTGTCATCAGATCACAAACAACCCCTTGTTTTCATTAAAAATCATGAGCTTTTTTTGTATGTGTAACTGTTTTAATAAATACTGTTTTATACAGAAATGTCTTTTGCTTTTGTTGTTGTCCTCTTAAATCACGATTAACCAGGGTAATCAAATGCAATGGTTCGATTGTTGTTTTTAGACTTAATACTGAGGTGGTACCACAGGGAAGGAATCAGATGGTCATATTGTGGTAATTTGACTTATATCATACAATTTACATGACATGCTACTCCAGAGACTAAAAGATAACCATAAACTGGAATTGTAGATGTTTTTGTGGAAAGTGTGATAAGATAGTATATAGTTTTGCACATTCTTCCTCATGTGTTGACCTGAATTAGTAGCTAATGTGTGTCATCGAGAGAATGTAGTACTTGTTTCTGATAAGAGTCTGTTACTGTACAGATAAATCGATAATCCAGGGCCAGTGTTATCAGTGTTCTGATATGTCAATTGTGAAATCCAAGGACTAAAAACAGAAGCTGTGTATTGATATTTATACTTCACGATTAAAGTAAATATGCAATAAATGCCATAAAGGTTAACTAAGAACCCTAACACACACGCATAAATTTCACATACATAAACTCAAATTTGTTGCCTCTGTTTTGTTTGTTTCAAATTTGATCTAGACAAGTATATAGAAACTATCTAAAGTTCGGTTTATCCTAAACCAGTCAAAACTATCCCTACATTCATCTTCTGTGTGCAGCCGTGTATTGATTTACTTACTTTTATTTGTTTGAAGTAGTTGGATAAAATGGCCAAAGATTTTATATAAATAATTGCACTTAGCAGAGCAGAAGGGAAACGTTTTATATCAAAAGCATGCAATATGAAATCGCTCATCTGTAAAAGGGAACAAGTCATTATCACACATATGAGCCAATATCAGCACATCATATATTACAGGGAAATATTTGGATGAAATCTACTGCATATGAAAGAAAAATGGACGGTTAAAGATGAACTGCAATCCTAAAGATATCTACTCATCCTAGAACTGCCCCTGGTATACGAGGTGACCACAGCAACAATTCGTTTCTCTTTTGAACCTAGAATTGTATGTTTCATGAACAGCTGAACTATATCGTTTGTCTAAGGTGACACAGACATCAGTGTTTTATTTTAATGTCGTTGATAAATAGTTGGACAAAATACATGAGTTGCACGAAAACCTGAAACACTCATCATCAGAAACTTTCCTATGTAAGCTAAATATTAATATAACGATTAAATATTACATATTTAGATGAAAATAAAGTGTTGCACGTATTGGTACAAGGATAAGTAATGAGGATATTTATTTTGCACAACACTGCTCCACTAATGTAGGCTATTTGTGTCATATTATAGGGACTGAACAGATATTTACACTGAAAAACAAATGCTGCTAAATTTCTTTTAAGGCAAGGGGTTGCAAAAAAACAACAACAATAAATACAAATATTTTAGCTACATTTAAATAAATGTAAAGTTAATTTATTTATTTAAATATATCTAAAATACATTTATTGCAACCATTAACCTTAAAAAAAATGAGTAAATCCAATGCATATTTTGTTTTTAAATGTAAAAGCTTTTAAATAAAAATAAAGCTAAGTAAACATTTGCCGTTTTAAAGTTCGGCACACACTTATGGTCCCTGTCCATCATAACACACTTGTGGTATATATGATTCTATTATAGAACAGTACTTCATACTCACTTAAGCAATTGGGCAAAATACAGGAAATAGGTCATACAAGCGGTTAAGTCAAGAGCAAAGAAAGACCGCAAGTGTAGATATTTGGACGGATCAAAAGTAACAGAAGTTTCTCAGGGGTGTTATAGCTAATCTTCCACCGGAAGAGGACGCGCGGGTGTCGGTGCGCGGGAGCGGCAGGGTTCGGCAGGTGAGCTTGTGAAGCTCGCGGCGACAGGTGCAACGACGTGACGTCATCACGGCGCTTAGTTACTCCACCAAAGATTTACAGACAATACAACAGCGCTAAACTAAGGTCAGCGCGCGCGGATACCGGACTCGATCGATTCAGATGAACGCTGAGGAGCAGTGAGATTATTTCACACCGTTATTATTTCACACACATGATCGCGGAGTGACAAGATGGGCCGCAAGAAACAGGAGGAAGAGCAAAACAACCCCGAGTATGGTGAGTTTCTATAGTGTGTTTCTCAGGAGGATCCGCTTTAATACAACAACTCATCTGTTCACGTGTTCTTCAGTGTTACAGTATATAGCTAATCAATATATGAATGCAACACTTAAGTTGACGTCTGTATAATATGATAGAGAGGCTGGCAGGGTCATGCAACATCAGGACGTGCCTGGAAATTAAAAAAAAAGCATAAAAGTTCATTTTCCCGTAGTGAATACTGAACATTTTATATTCTTTTCCAAGTTCTTCTACACTCTAAAATTCTATATATATTTAAATAGAATTCAAAAAATATGTATTGTAACCTAAAGTTTTCTAAATGTTTTATATTTTATAAACTGTATATATAAAACATCACAATTTACTTATTATTTATTATATGTATGAACTTTTATCCAGTATTCATGAATAACTATTAAAAGTAATAGAAATTAAGTCCCTGTTTAGGGCGACTATTTTGGTAGTTTGTTATCATTTAAAACAACAATAATTTGTTTGCTATATCTTTAAGTCAAATAAACATGCGTGTATTCACAGCGACTCTCGCAAACAAAGACTTGTTTTGTAAAAGCTGAGCTTGTGAGCCTGATCCAGCCCTTATTTTAAACAGACCTGAGCGCTCCAAACCTGCCAGAACTGATCGTTCAGTGCCCTTTAGTCTGTTGAGAGAAGTCACTGTCTGAGATGCTGTTGTGAAGTCACAGCTCTTCCTGAGCTCAGATGCCAATCTTTATGATGCCATCATAGTTAAAGAGGCCATATACGTGCTTTACAATGCCATAACGGATAAAGAAGTCTTGGTTCTTGAACGTTAGAGCAAGACTTCTCAGCATTGTTTCAACATTGAGCGCTCTTCTTCCTGTGTACCTTTAAGCAACAGGAAAGAGATGTGTCTTTAAGGTCGAGTTTCTTCTTTTTTGTTCTGTTATGTCTGAAGATCTGTGGTGTTCGTGTCGGTCGAACTTGGGTATTTTTTCTTCCTGCTCACCAAGCACACGTCAGAAGGAGAATGCTGAAGATAAGACATTTCTCTGGAGGTTTTGTTACTCGGTAACAAGCCTGTTGGTCAACATTTAAACTAGAAAGAATCTGATACTCATAAACACACGCATGCTCTCCCTGTTTTAGAACAGCTGACGTTATTTTAGAAATTAATAGCCGGTTTTGTTGCAGTGTGGAAACAATTTGAAATAGTTTCCTGAAAGATATATGATGAGTCACCTGGCTACTGTAAATGAGGGCCTCACAACACTTTTATTGTTTCTACTGTATATAAAGCTAGTTTTAATTATTATAAACTCATCCACAGGCAGAAAGAGTAAATAAAAATATAAATAATTAATCAAATTTTTTTTCTAAATGTCTGGAAGATTTCACCATATTTCCAAAGTTGATTGATCAAATGATGATAAAAAATGGTTTGTAGAAGAAGTTTTAAACAGGCATATTTGCATGTTTATGGATGTGAAAATGTATATAAAAATGCAAATAATGCAATATCTAATTAAAAGTGCATAACAATATAAATATGAACTCTAAAAAAACAATCTTTTTACATTTTATTTTGGAAATCAGAAAATAGTCAACATGCAAAAAAAAAAAGTAAAAACAAACATATCTGAATAAAATCAGAGGTATTTATCTATATAATATATGAACAAACCCCTTTAATACGGTAGTAAAACTATAAATTATGTAAGAGTAGCCATATGCTGCTAAATTGGAGGGAAAAAACCTGTATTTCATCTGAAATCTATTAATAAACACTTTAAAGTGGTTTGTTGCGTGTTTTCTTTCCACTAGTCTTAAACAATACATTCTAAAAAGTTACACCGCTCTGAAAATTAACAGCGCATGAAAAAATATATATTATTTGCTTTATCGATTAAACAATTTTTAAATGACACTACAGATGTCCGCAAATGGGAGGGTTTGTTGTTTTATATTAAAGTTGTCATAAAAATGGAAAAATGGATAGGTTCCATTTTTAAAATGCAATCATTTTTTTATCCTCAATTTAACATAAATAAATTAATTCCTTAACTCAATCTTTTACAGACCTCTTTCTGATGACTTCTCCAAACGTTTTTTTTATTTTTTATTTAAACCCCGCCCCTTTCTTACAATCAACTGTGCCACTCCCACACCTCATAATCCAATTAACAACTGACAGACAGAAGCAATCTCCGCCCTACATTTTTTTTTTCTTAATCCATTTGAAAAGGATACAAGTTACATTATGGAAAAAGGTCTAGTGCTACTTCTGTTTGATCACAGCTTTAATTTAATTCTAATAATGACAGAATAACCCACACCCTAAAAGGCAACTGAACATTGTGAACTGAGCATTACTTCATGTATGAATCATTTGGACATTGATAACACCTCCAAAGGGGGCGATGTCGTCAGGTTTCGCTCACATCTCGAGGCGCTTACTTCAAACTATAGCTCCAACCGTTGAGTTTCAGCTTTCAGCGATATAACTTTGTTTTTTGCAATTTCCTCAGTTGTTTACTCTTGAATTCTACAGTATTATTGTCATTTTATGTTCATTGCTGTCTACTATGGACACACCCGTAAGCATGATCAGGGTGTGTGTGTGTGTGGTTTCCTGTAAACCACTGTAATGCTTCACACAGTGAACTCCACATAAAACTTCATATTAAATCCTCAGCGTTTCTTTTACGAGATGCTATAAATGTCTCTGACAGAGAACACGTTCTGCCTCCTGAAGGCAAATATCCATTTGTGTGTGTTGAGTGTAAGAGGATACTGGATTGTACATAAAGAGGTTGAGAAACAGGTTGGTCTGACATGATTCCTGCCATGGGACAAGGTTTCAGTTTCTAGTGCTATTTAAAAGTTTGGGATCAATAAGACTTTTTTGATGAAAAGTTGCATTAAATTAATCATTTATAATGTTAAAAAGATCAAGCCAATCAGCGTATTAGAAAGATTTCTGACACTGAAGACTGGAGTAATGATGCTGAATATTTGGCATTAAATCACTTCAATAAATTATATTTTATGGTATATTTAAATAAAAACAGTTATTTTAAATTGCAATAATATTTCACAATATAACTTTTTTTTTTTTATCAAATAAAAACATTATTTTTTATTTTATTTTATTTTTTTACATTTCATCAGCCCCAAACGTTTGTATAACATGTATTATAAGAGTAAAAAAAAAAGCTTAAAACATTCTAAGAATATATCAGTTTATTAATATTTGACTTTCTATTCCAAGTTGTTGTGGCTGATTAATATTTGCTGAAGTGTTTGTGGTTGATTTTGTGCTTTATATCCTGGTGTTGTACCCAGGTCTGTGGGTTCATGATTCATAAAGCTTTAGACGTGGCTTCCTCCTTCATTCAAACTCAGCATCATTCCTACCTTAAGTTTATGATGCAAGTTAATTTTCTACACGCGTACAAAGTAACTCAAGTAATTACAAGGATAAATGTTTTATCTAAGATTAATAGTTGTCTATATAGTAGCCTTTCTGGCTCATGTCGACAACTTGAACATATTTTATGTTTAGATTCATGAACATTCAGATATATAACTCACTTTTTCACTTTGGAGAAGCCATATCAGTTAGATTAACACAAATAATTCATTGCACTTGATCTAATGATTTTTCCACTGCTTTTTTGTGTTAATACAACCATTAGGCTACATCTACATAATAATCATAATGTTTGTCTTATTATTAGTACCATTAACTATGAATTTGGCCCATATGCATATGAGTATTGTCTGTAGGTTTGGTTTTCAACACTAAAAAAGGTTACAATTCAGCTTTTTGCATTGAGATCCCTATATCGCTTGGAATAAATCTTTATAAGGCATTAAAATTGAGGATGTCAAAGGAAGGGTTTCTCAAGAACCAGAATCTAAAATCATATTGAGTTTTTTTTTTTTAACACTTCTAGAGTTACAGGGACTTTAAAATAAAAATAATGCTGAAATAAGGCTTTAAGAAGCAGATTCTGAAAGGACATTGAGAAATATGTAGTACTACTTGACTTATAGGAATGAAAAAAGAAAAGAAACCAAAAGAAAAGAATCTAAAAGGCTGCTTAGATATCTTTAACACTTCTTCTGTGCAAACATGCAAACCTTGAAGGGAAAAAAACCTTGAAAAATGCTTTCCGCACCATTTTTGAACAGTCACCTTTAGCATACAAGGCAACAAAGATTGCTTAAGTGAACAGATTTTACTAAGAAACCAAACAATCTGTTAAAATAATCACCCTCCTGCAATCAAGCTCAAAATCTCAGGTTAAAATTTAACCCCCCCGACAAAACTGGATTAATGAGTAAATATTCAATCAGTAAACCTTTTTTTTTCTCCTTAATTCATGTGTTGGTTTTACTTTAACCAGGACCTTGAGCTGAGCTGAGACAGAAGCTCATTTCAAATGCATCTCTAGTAAGTAATCGTAGGTGAACACAGACATTCATATGTAAGTGATCATATTCAGGAAGATCCTGAAGAGCCGGTCACACGACGCACCTGCAGCTTTCAGAGGAACTGCACAGAAACATCATTACTGACCCACTTTGTGCTCACTGTTTGGCTCCGTCTTTCAATTCAAATGATATTCAAATCGTGCCATTTTTCTTTCATCTGTCTCTGTTTCCTCTCCTGTTTAAAGCTACGGTGTCAGTATTTGATACTTTCATAACCATGTGTAGCATTAAACTAACACTAAACACTGCAGCTGCCAGGCAACAAACCCTCACGGACAACTGACACACGGTCACATGATGTGATAAATACTTCCATACTCCCTGTTATAATTGTCCAAATTAATTTGTCACACCACAGGATCATTTCAAATAAAGGACAAAAATATCAAATATACACGTTTACTTATTCAGTCACTTACATTTTAACTTAAAACAGTCTATTTTATTTGATTCATAGTGAAACCTGTTCTTCAACTTTTGAAAAACAGCTTACTAATGATTATAAAAATACAAACAATTACACACACAAAAAAATGTAAAAATTGTCATTAAATCTGGAAAATATTAAACTAACACGAACAAAAAATATTGAAAATAAAAAACTAAAGCACTGTCTTAATGGAGTTAAAATAACAGTGGTGTTTATACACCTGCATTACTGCCATTCAGTCGGAACTAAATGTTTTATGAAGGAAGGCAAATACTTCACCTCTATTAGTGGCTCTCTTTTGATTTGTAGTTCCTGCTAAACTGGTTTATTAAAGCAAACAAAAAATCCCAAAAACGTGGATGCAAATATGGCAGGTCACAATCTGTAGAGATGAATTATGTATAACACCAGGAATAAACACTTTTAAACACACACACTGACCACCGATCTAAACTCTGCTTGTTTTTCAGGTGAACCAGCTCAATTTGACCCCACATTCACCGGCCCCATTCACAACAGGTGTGTGTCTCATGAATGCATGTCCACAAAATTAAAAGAAAAGTAAAAAGTTGTATTTTGATTTGCTCTGTGACATTAGTTACATGACAGCACTACGGTAATGCATGCATATGTTTTGTCTCTTAGTTTTGAGATTATTCTGTACATTTCTAATAATAATTTTTCAGTATAAATTAGGCAAATAGTTGGAGTGTGACTGGGACTGGTCTTGCGAGAACTTGGGGATATTCTAGTGGTATGATGCAGTGCTACAAATCTGACATTTATGACGTGCTGACACAAATTTCAGAATGGTTTTCAATGGTCGCTTCCAGTCTGCGTCCAGTGTAGGGAGACTTAGGGCCGGGGTGTACTTCACTTTCCGCGTTCCTGTTCGGCCTCGCGCAAAGCTTTCAAATTATACTCAATCACGAAGTAGTGCGGACGGATGAGCTTAACACATGCGCAGTGCTACCTGCTTGAGAGGCACTCTTTTAGTGTTCTTCTCGCGCATAAACTGTTGTACGCAGACTTGAAAAATTGCCTGCACGAGGACAGGATGCGCGGCTGCCCGCGAGCCCTACTGATGACGAAAATGAAGTATGCTTTTAAACTGACGCTGCTCTTTGCTGTAGACAAGTTCGTTTAGGTATTCGGCCCGACTGTTTTCTAAAGCTTTTAAAGGGATATTTGTGTCATTTGTTTTTATTTTTTTAAACTGTTTATACTTTTTGTATAATTACTTGCCTGTCAGTTTGTGGCAAAATATTTTGCAGTGTTCGCATGTTGTTTATTACTGCATGTAATTCTTTAAAATAGTTTAATTTCAAAAAGTTGATTACAAAATGCACCTACATTTTTGGAAATGTTCTTGTTGAACAAAAAACTATTTCTACCAATATACTTTATCTTTGAGGATTTATTATAAAAAAGTCTTTTATTTTAAAAATCTTGTCTCGTCACACCCCTAAAAAATAGTATTATGAAATAAAAGGATATTGGTAACACTTCAGAAAAGGGGGTCAGAATAATGCATTAGTTAAGCATTAATTAATGGTTAATTTGTTCACAATTAAGCATTAGTTGAGCAAAA
>JAUCMU010000126.1:219232-231405 GCA_032275025.1 Enteromius treurensis
TGCTTAATTGTGAACAAATTAACCATTAATTAATGCTTAACTAATGCATTATTCTGACCCCCTATTCTGAAGTGTTAACGGAATATTTAAAGAAATGGTTCACCCCAAAATGAAAATGTACTCACCCTCAGGCAATCCAAGATATAGATTAGTTTATTTGTTTAAATTAAGTCACTTGCTCAGCAATGGATGCTTTGTAGTGAATGGGTGCCTTCAGAGCGATAGTCCAAACGGCTGATAAAATCATTGCAATAATCCACACCACTTCGGTCCATCAATTAATATCTTGTGAAGTTAAATTGTTGTGAAATATATGGAAATCCAGTTGAAATGCAAGTCCTCCATTGAAAAAGGTTGTCTAATCTGAATCAGGAGGGAAGTAATGGATGCATAGATCAAGCTCCTTTAAAAGTTCAGTAGATTTTGATGTGAAAAGACACCAATAGATAGACAAGACCGTTATCAATTAACTGATGGACTGTAGTGGTGTGGATTATTGTGATTATTGTTTTATCAGCTCTTCAGACTCTCGTTCTGACGGCACTCATTCACTGCAGAGCATCCATTGCTGAGCATGCGTTGCAGTGTTGCAGTAAATTTCTCCAAATCTGTTCTGATGCAAAAAAAAAAAGAGAGAGAGAGGCCTACATTTTCTGCAGGTTTTATTTTTGGGTGAACTATTCCTTCAATGCTTTATGCATGAAATCTTTTGTATTTGTGGTGAAATATGATGTTGAGGAGTTGTGTAAGGTGTGTGTTTGTGTGTTATGTGTCTGCAGGAGCTGTACGGATATCATATGCTGTATTCTGTTCATGCTGGTCATCGCCGGTTACATAGTGGTAGGAATTCTGGGTAAGTTCTTGTTCGTTTCTCTGGTGCTGTATCTATCTGTCATTGTCTGTGTGTCATCACTGTTCAGCGCTCAGACACACACATACGGTGAACTCTGTCGGTCTTGGTGCTGTGTTTACTTTGCACTGGAAGCGATATGGAAATTAAACTCGGTCTGCCTCCTTTAACAAGCAATATGTAAATACTGGAGAGGGCAAAGGGTTATGGGTAACACAATGTGAAAGTAGAAATACACACAGACACACGTTTATACAGCTCTTTGTGAAGTCCAAATATGTTTTGATATAAAACTACAGGAAAACTGTACCTTATACAGGAGTCATTTTAAATGTGATTTTATTTATTAACTCCACTGCTCTTTTAAAACCATAACAATTCCATTCAGAATTTAATTAGAAATGTTCAATTTAATTTCAAGTACTGATTTTACAGTTGTGAACAGAATGTGGAGCTGGATGGGAGGAAGGGAACTGTTTTTTCCATAAATATACATGCATGTGTGTGCATTTATATATATATATATATATATATATATATATACATAATAAATCTAAACAGGACACTCATACAGTATATGTTATGTAAAAAAACTTTTGGATCCAGTTAATTGCGATTAAAGAGCAAACAAAACACTAATTAGAGTCTAAGGACTTTTCTATAGAACTAATTACAGTCCACTTCCACTAAAGCAGTTTACTAAAGTATTAGAGTGAACATAAACCATGGTTCAGGTGTGTTGTTATGGACTGCATGAAGTGTAGCGTCTAAAAAAACCTTGTAAAAGACTGTATAACACAGCCTCGAGTCAATTCGCCTTTATCAAACATAGTTTGCTTCAAAACAGATTAATATTAGTAAACAGGAAAATCGTGTAAATATTGCACTATAAGTTAATGAATTATACCTCTATAAGCAAGACAGTGGTGTCATTATTCAGACTATGAAACAAGTTCAATCTCTCGTGTTCTGTTTTCATGTAATGGTGCAGAATAAGTGTTCTTCTGCTAATGAAGTGTGTGTTTGCTGTGAACAGCCTGGGTGTACGGAGACCCTCGACATGTGCTGTATCCCAGAAACTCCACGGGAACGTTCTGCGGAGTTGGACAGAACAAGTGAGACTGTCCGTCAGTTGTGATACAGAAGTCAGTCATCAGTGTGTTTGCGGTGGTTTGATGCTCGTGTCTGTCTGTCTCTCAGGGACAAACCCAACGTCATGTACTTTGACATCTTGAAATGTGCCACAGCGACGAACATCATGGCTGCCGCTCTGCAGGGGCTCCAGTGTCCCACCACACAGGTACTGCTGCATTTACCACGCTGAGAGGACTTTTACACCAAAATAGTGCAAGTGTAATTACGAGTTTTTTCTCGTAATTCAACGACTTTAATCTCGTAATTTAACGAGTTTTTCTCGTATTTTAACAACTTTAATCTCGTAATTTAACAAGTTTTTTCTCGTAATTTAATGACTTTAATCTCGTAATTTAACAAGTTTTTTCTCGTAATTCAACGACTTTAATCTTATAATTTAACGATTTTTTTCTTGTAATTTAACAAGTTTTTTCTTATAATTCAACGACTTTAATCTTGTAATTTACAAGTTTTTTCTCGTAATTTAATGACTTTAAACTCGATATTGATATTTTTTTTTATTATTGTTTGGCCCTAATCCTCTTCCGTAATTAAAAATTAAAATGCAATAACATGTAATAAATATATAATAAATGTATAGAATTTAACAAATAAATACTGAATTATGATATTGAATACTGATAAATTAAAGATTTTACTTTAACTCTTTAAATTCTTATCATAGGTTTTTGACTAAGTTAGTCCATTAATCAACGGGTAACTCTTACAAGGGTCCAGAGCTGTGGAAAAGCAATAGCATTTCATGAATGGTGATGTTAGTGTTGAATGTGTGTTGTAGGTGTGTGTGAAGACGTGTCCGTCAGAGTTCTGGATTTTGCCTCCTAGTGCCTACTTCCCAGGGGCGACACCAGCCAATTTCTTCAAACAGGAGTACTGCGTCGCTTCCTTCCAGCTGCAAGGCACTAAATATGTGAGTGTGTGTGTGTAAAGAGGAGTAAATGATGATTGGGTTGTTACTTTCTTACACCTTTCTCTCTGTTTCTCTCTCTCTCTCAGTCAGCTACGGACATTATAAATAAAGAGTTATGTCCTTTATTCTACATGCCGACCACCTCCGGTGAGTGACAGAAGATGAAGAACACAGTCACTGAACACCATGTGCTTTACTCATATCTGTAATGTCTGTCTATCTGCTCAGTGTTGGGACGGTGTTTGCCCAGTTTGGGTGGAAGTGCCTATAATCCCAGTAACTTTCCCTCAAACTTCTCTCTTCCTGGGCTGGATTCAAATCAGACTTTGGCAGTGATCAGGAATGCAACAGGGTAAATACACACACACACACACATATAAATGAAGGACACATTAGTACTTGTTATGAACTGAAAAATACTGATTTACACACTAGTAGTTGATCGATACATCAATATATGGTCATTTTGAGATTGTTAGAGGATAACTAGTTATTGTTAACAAAAAATGAAACAAAAAACCTGAAATGAAATAAAAACATATACAACATAAAACATATACTATATAATTTAATTAATAGTAAAATGATTAAAGATCATTAGATTTAATTAAAAGAACATTATAAATACTTCAAACAACAACAAAAAAACTATAATATGAACTAGATAAAACTAGATATGCCTTGGTGACTAACTGAAATAAGATTAAGATTAAACTGATCTAAAATGAAAACATATGGGAATAAAACAAAATGATTAATAAAAAGAAATAAATCACATAAAATGACTGAAATCTGCGCTAAACTTTTATTTAAAAAAAATACTGTATAAATTAAAATAAATGTGAAATATTAATCATGTTTCTGAAACTTATTAGTAAGATTTTAGTTTTTCTTTTTTTTTTTATTTGACTTTTTTTTTTTTGGCTAAATAAGTAATTTTTGTAGTTAATTTAATATTTAATTATATGAAATCACTTTTCTAATTTGTGATCATTAACATTATCTGTTTTGCATAATTCAGATTCATCTATCATGTCCACCGGATATCAGCTGATCAAAAACACTTAACAATTGTATAAAAGATCTATTATAATAAATCTGAATAAGTACATGCTGTAGGTTTTACTGTTTTTCTATACAGCTAATTCTAGAAATGACTCAACGGCTGACTCAATCCCACACACCAACCTCACTAGAACCTCACTTGTTTGTTGTTTTGAGGATGTCCATAAATTCACACTCATGAGGACACATTATTTCTCAGAATATAGTGATGAGATGTGTGTGAGTGATACTGACGCGTGTCTCTCTTGTTGTCAGTGCTGGAGGGACGACAAAGTAAGTGACAGATGTGTGTAGCAGTAGACGTCTGTGTGTGTCTCTCTGTAGGGTGAAGGAGTAGCTGTAGTCGTTTTAGATATTCTAGTCCGTCTGTGGCTTCTTCCAGAGCTTCATTTGTGAGCTTTGACAAATGCTTTGTAAAGTCTGCACAGCTTTACAAAGGGACAAAGCAGCCCTCCCCCCCGGGACGCGTGGGTCTGTCGGTGCAGGAGCACACTGAGATTATTCTCACAGTGTTTGTGTGTTCACAGCGACGTCACCAACAGCTTCAACATCAAAGACGTCGGCCTGAGGATCTTCGAGGACTTCGCCAAGTCATGGCAGTGGATCGTAGCGTGAGTCCGGCTCTTTTCTGTTCAAACATTGCATTAACATTTTAAAATATTACATTTATCAAGTTCACATTTATTTCTAAAGCACACTTGAATCTGTTGTACTGAAGAATTTCTGTACAATTTCTACACATAATTAAACAATAGCTAAAGCAACAACAAATAAAAACTCATGAAATATAAACATAAGCATGCAAAAAAGACTACAAACAACTATACAACCCAATATTCTCAGGCCACACTAGTGACTAAAAAGAATAAATTAGTCTTTTATATTGAATAATTTTAAAATAAGAATTTATATAGTAAAATTATAAATTACAAAGTAGTGTTTTATTATTAAATAATTTAATATTAAATATTGTTTAACAACATGCATGTTCTTAATAAAGAATATAATATATATATATATATATATATATATATATATATACACATATATAATCAAAATTATTGGTCTTAAATTTATTTTTAATTATATATATGTATGTTATTAAATAATATTTAATAATAAATTATCATTTTTTTTAAATAATAATAATAAGGCTACTTTGTAATAATTAAACTGTTGTGTCATAAAACCTATGCTAAAATATAAGTATATAATTAAATCAATTAACTTAACAATAGATTTTTTTTTCTTTTATTCATTAATAAATATGATCAGACTATCATTACTGCTGCAATTCAAAATATTTGAACTGCATGCACTAGTTTATTACTGGGAGATATAATGTTCTTGATTAAGAGGTTCTGTGATAGTTTTTGTGTCATAGGTGATCCTGGAGCACAAAAGTAGTCATAAATAGCATGAGTATGTTAGCAGCAATAGCCAACAACACTCTGTTTGGGTCAGAATTATATATTTTTTTCTTTTATAATGCACAAAATATTGGTATATTAAGTAAATATTATGTAGATTTTCTGCCATAAATATATCAGAACTTATTTTTTTATTAGTAATATGCTTTGCTAAGAACATCATTTGAACAAGTTTAAGGGCGATTTTCTTTATATTTAGATTTTTTTGCACCCTCAGATTCCATATTTTCAAATGGTTGTATATCGACCAAATATTGTCCTTTCATATGCTGTATAAACCTCAATATCTATGACTGATCCTGGGTCACATATTTCTGTTTCGTCTGTGTCAGTGGTCTGGTGATTGCGATGGTGGTCAGCGTTCTCTTCCTGCTGCTGCTGCGTTTCACGGCTCCTGTTCTCATCTGGGTTCTCATCTTCGGTGTTCTGGCGGTCGGCGCCTTCGGTAGGTTGACCAACGTGTTTATTAAATGCTTCTCTGAACTTGTTACACCGTGTTCTACCCAGGTGTGACATCCTCAAGTGATAAATCTCATATCTGACATGCTCATCACAGTTTTTTGTCCTAACCAGCCGTGAGAAACAAAATTTTCCCCATGATGTCTTTTGTTCAGCTTAGACTGGGTGAAATCTCACTGAAACATCATGTGCTTTAATAATGTACTATACGCTGGACACATAGTAGCACATGATTTCATTGGAGATTAATAAATGATAGATAATATGAATCAGTAACTTCACTGTTCTAGTTGTTTCTGTGCTGCTCTAAACATTTTTAGCTCGGAAAGTGTTGTTTGACTGTAAACACTGATGTTAGCTGATAGTGACATGCTCTTGTGTTGTTTTCTGTCAGGTATCTGGTACTGTTATAATGAGTACGCGACCCTGGCGAGCTCCACTCTGACCTTCAATAACGTGGGCTTCACCACTAACGTACAGGTCTATCTGCAGGTGCGAGACACCTGGCTGGCCTTCTGTGAGTCATTGCACATTGTTTTCATCATTGTTGGCATTTCTCTGATTTAATGGAGTATCAGAACCATGTCAGTTCAGTTTTATCTTTTAAATTCGATGTGCTTCACGTGCACAACAACAACTTTGTATTTAAATCACCAAAGAACTAACCTTAGTACAATGAGAAATGAAGAAATTAATCATAATAAAAATAGAAATACAGATAACAAATAAAATTAACTAATATAATTGAGATAAATGTTATAAAAAAGTTTTTTTTTTAATTTGGCCCCTCACACAATTCCATAATAAATATTTAGAAATATACAGAAAATGTATAGACTGAAGCCTCTTTAATTAATTTGTTTGTTTATTAAACTCTTTTTTTTCCCTTTTGTCTTTTAAATTTTTCTTTCTTTTTGTATTTTTAAATGTATTTTTTTTATTTAATATTGTATTTGTAATTACATTTTTTATTTAATTGTATAAGATTTTTTATGTAATTTTTAATTTTTAATATTTAATTTGTAATTTAATTTAATGTAATTTCATGTAATGTAATGTAATTTAATTGAATTGAATTGAATTGAATTGAATTGAATTTAATTTCTCAGAAAACATCACCAGTGACATTGGTTCTTCTATGTGTTGTAGTGATTATTCTGTGTATCGTTGAGGCCATTCTGCTGCTAGCGCTGATCTTCCTCAGGACTCGTATTCTCATCGCCATCGCTCTTATTCAGGAGACCAGCAAGTAAATAAACACACACACATTGGTTTTACCAATATTAATGTTTGAATTCATTTGAAGAAGTACAGTTAGGGGTTTGACTTGAGTAGTAAGTAACGTGTGTGTGTGTTTGTTTTTAGGGCACTGGGTCACATGATGTCAACTCTGTTCTATCCCATCATCACGTTTGTGCTGCTGTTAGTGTGTGTGTCGTACTGGGGCATCACAGCGCTGTATCCTTCACACACACACACACACACACACACGTCACACAAAGCATCTGACAAATCAATAAATACAGATGTAAACAGCCAAGGTGTTATACATAACAAAACAGAAGCAAACCAAATACAAACAGATATGCTTCAAAGGAATGCATCGCCAAGATTCTGCTATAGTTTAGAATTTTTATTAAAAAAATATTATGTTTATATTTATAGTGTTTTCATTGTAATTGTGTTTTGAGTATTCAGTGTGTTTTGGTGTGTCATGAATCTTTAACTGAGTGCGTGTCAGATATCTGGCCACATCCGGTGCTCCTGTCTATAAGGTGGTCGCGATGAACACATCACAAGGCGACTGCAGCGTCATACGAGCCAATGAGACCTGCAACCCAGAGGTCAGTAACGCACACACACACACACACGCATTTGTGTATAGTTTTTATACTGCTTTATTCTACTCACCTACTCTACACATAAACCTACCCCTCACAGGAAACTTTCTGCATTTTCGAGGTTTCAAAAAGCTTCATTCTGTTTTCAATGTGTCGACATTTACTGGTATTACTATTCTTGTGGGGACAATTGTTCAAAGAATAGAATTTATTTGAAATAGATACCTTTTCCTACATTATAAATGTTTTATTGTCACTTTTGATACATTTAATGCACTCTTGTTGAATAAAAGTACTGTATATATAATTAAGAAACTGTGTGTGTGTGTTTGTGTGTGTGTATATATATATATATATATATACACAAAAAAACTTTGACACAATCTTTAAAATGGTTGTATTCCTTAGGAGAATTAAATAAGTTAATACAATTGCTCAAATATAAAACGCATTAGAAAACCCTGTTGCATTATATCCTGCTATATTATATGTAGCTTATTGTTACAACATTTTTAAATAATAAAATGTATTTTAAAATAAAACAGAAGATATATATAAATAAGAACTGAAAACATGCTTCATGCTTCAAGACATGCGTCTTTTATTTTTTCCTTCTCGTGTGATACGGCTTGTCTTGTGAATGTGATCCATGGTTTAGCTTCACATTCATGGACTTACTGAGATGTGTGAAGCTCTGGAGAAGGGTTTACTGGAGTCTTTTTGGAATCAGTGAGATCTGGTGTGTTTGTTTCTCTCCACAGACGTTCAACAGTACGCAGTATCCCACGTGTCCATCTGCTCGCTGCATCTTCATTAACTATAACGAGGAGGGTTTGTTTCAGAGGAACCTCTTTAATCTTCAGATCTATAACGTGGTAGCGTTCCTGTGGTGTGTGAACTTCGTCATCGCTCTGGGTCACTGTACTCTAGCTGGGGCCTTCGGCTCTTACTACTGGGCCTTCAGAAAACCAGCAGATATCCCAACATTCCCTCTGATCCAGTCCTTCATGAGAGCGCTGCGGTAAGACGCATTAAAAACACCAGGTCAAGCACATCACTTTCACATCAAACAAAGTGATACCCAACATTCAGTGGGGGAAAGTCCTGTAGTACAATACGTCATACATCTGAAGAAGAAATATTGATAATAATAATAATAATAATAAAGATATTAGGAATAAAAACAGTTGTAATAAATGTGCTATTTAACATTTTTTATTCATTGTTCATATATAATGTTTATATATAATATTTACAATACAAATGAAGGATTTAAAATAAAACATTTATATATATTTATATTTATTCTTATGTAACATATTCTAAATTGAAACCTGTAGATAATGGTGATTTATGATAAATGCAAATAATAAAAAATAATAATAAATGCCATGCAATTTAATTTTATTTATTGTTTATAAAATACAGTATATATAGTCTCAAGAGCCTTAAAATGTTCATTTTTATCCGTTTATTTTATCCATTTAAACATTTAACTTAGAGATAATAATACTACTAATAGCAATACTGCTGCTAATAAATAATATTTTTGTTTATAATGGAAATTTAATTGAATAACTATATATATTTGTTCATGTTTTAGTTTGTGGTTGTAAACCTTGATATTACTGGTTAACATTGTTTTTATTAAGCGTTGATGATGTAACGATAAAAGAAAAGACATTTTTAAAAGTGCTTTATAATAGAAAACTATAGTAGAAAATGAAACGTGTTTAAAGAAATCCCTTCACATCTCTGTGATTTCAGTCTGTAGATGGTGCTCATGATTACAGCTGCGATTATGAATGAAATGTGAGTTTTGTGTCCGTCAGGTATCACGTGGGCTCTCTGGCGTTCGGCGCTCTGATTCTCACGCTGGTGCAGCTCGTCAGGATCATTCTGGAGTATCTGGACCACAAGTTCAAAGGTCACAGAAGATCCCTCACTTCTGCACTTTCTGTCATCTTAGAATATTTTTCTGTTCTCTTTTGTGTGTCAGCACCTCAGAAAGTCATTTTTTAGTATATACTTGAAAAGCAATATCATGTTTATTTATTTATTTTATGAAGTATCATTTTTGTAGTGTGTGTGTTTTAAACAAATGTGGATTTGCAATATTGAGTTTAGTTCAGATGTCTGACATCAAACAGATATTTGAATGTATTCTACATCAGTGTTTATTTACATGCCATTACAGTTTTCATTGATGCTGTAAAAGTTTTCCTTTAAATTATTAATCATTATTTCTTATTAATTTTATGTCTTTTTTATTAGCTGCAGCTTTACACTTGACTTAGTATTCGCAAACACTGTGAGATGTGGTATTGTGCTTGTGTTAATTTACTTATTTGTTGTTGTAAACTGCAATATTTACAGTCAATCAGGAGTTGATATAACATGTACACTGATCGGATGTTTCTGAATGATGAACTGTGTGTGTGTGTGTGTGCAGAGGCTCAGAACCCGTGTACACGCTTCATCATGTGCTGTCTCAAATGCTGTTTCTGGTGTCTGGAGAAATTCATCAAGTTCATCAACAGAAACGCTTACATCATGGTACAACAAACCTCTTTCATACACACAAAATCATCAGCGAGTGAGGGAATAAATGTGTTAAATATCAGGGTTTTTCTCTGGTTTGTAGATCGCCATATACGGGAAAAACTTCTGTGTGTCTGCTAAGAACGCTTTCTCTCTGCTCATGAGGAACATCATACGGTGAGAAAACAGTCTGGACTCTTGCATTAGTTACTGGCTGAAGCATCAGAATGTGCTCTGAAGCGTAGAAACAATCCGCTAAAACAAAATCAATCTTTTTCCTCAGAAATGGTAGTTTATATGCGGTGACTGCAAGTTAAATTTGGTAATTGCTGGTTTATATGTCGCAGTTGTTATAAATATCTCCTCACACTGTGCCAATCATATTAACACACTGCCTTCGAAACCTTTTGTCCGTCATAATAAATTCTGATCAGGTTGGATTTTCTGTGTTTTCACATTCATAGCAAAAGTTTGGATTGGAAAGGATGTGGAATAGAAAAAAAAATTCAACAAAACCAAGAAAGCAAACAAAAACTTCTGACAGCAGCGGCCTTTTTTTTGTGTACATTTTACAATCGCAATTTACAAAATCACATTTACAAATTTATAAAATATAGTTAATGAAGTTAAATCAATATATAATTTAAAAATGTTATGCAAAATATTTATTTATTCATTATTTTTAAAAGTATTAATTTCATTGTAAGGTAAAAATTATTGTTTTCATTAAGTTGTATCAAAATTAAGCAAAAATGTATGTAATACATTTTTTAAAATTAAACTAATTTATTTATTAACTTGATATGGTGGTGAAATTTGTGTGTAATTAGCTATAAAATTACTAAAAATAAGACTTTGTTTTTTATGCGAGAGTTTGTATTTGTTGAGTACCCCCCCCCCCCCTCTTTTTTTTATCATGTGTCGTCGAGTCACATCTGGTTATAGGAACAGTGTTATGAGGAGCTCAACACATAAATCTGGGAGTAGATGTAGTCTTGTTAAGAGGTGGTGTTGTTGTTGTTGTCGTCAGGGTGGTGGTGCTGGATAAAGTGACGGATCTGCTGCTGTTCTTTGGGAAGCTGCTGGTGGTCGGTGGAGTTGGTGAGAGATGTTGATGTGCAGACTCTCAGCAGATCTCTGGAGCTTCATCTGTGAGCCGAAGCTGATGAGGTCTGCTCTGTTTTCAGGTGTGCTGGCGTTCTTCTTCTTCTCCGGCAGGATCCAGACTCCAGGAACCACTTTTGAAACGGCAGCTCTCAACTACTACTGGATGCCCATCATAGTGAGACTCCCATTCACTCCTCACATGACTGATTTGCATTTAGTCAAACGTTCACTACTGAAATCTGATTGGTCTTTAACGCACAGCTATTCATCATATACAGTGACACTGTATCAGCATCGCATTTACACACAGAACCAGCTGTCACAAGAAATACTTTTATTTAATTTTATAACAATTGTATAATTTTAATTTTATTTGTCATGGGTTTCCATGGTTCAATCAAAATTTGAATATGTCTCTTTCAGTAAAGTCAAACGTCTGGATGCCCTAATGCAAATGCAATAAAATAAAAATTGCATTAAAATATTTACTGTTATGCAAATGTATAATTGCATTACAAGTGTTTGCGTTACAGTAAATTGTGAAATAAAATTTCGCAAAAATTTGTGAAAAATATTACACAAAGGAGTTTGTATTTTTATTTTGTTTTCATAATACGCAAAATATTTTCTTATATATATTATATATATATATACTTTTTTTTTTTTTGAGGCAAAATCTAAATATGAATATTAAATCTAAACATTTACCTGAAAATTTAAAAAAATTGGAACATCTGGATTAGTGCTGTCAAATGATTAATCGCGATTAATCGCATCCAAAATAAAAGTTTTTCTTTACATAATATATGTGTTTA
>JAUCMU010000126.1:245232-279486 GCA_032275025.1 Enteromius treurensis
CTTCACCGTCTGAGGATGAAGCATCCATTCCCCGGGCCTCGGCCCCTGCCTCGACAGGAAGTCTGCTTCCACATTTTAATGGCCGGGAATATAAACTGCTCTGAGAGATAACAGTCTTCCCTGAGCCCACACCAGGATGCGCTGAGCCACCCTGAATAAGAGGCGTGATCTCAAGCCCCCCCTGGTGGTTGATGTATGAAACCACAGATGTGTTGTCAGTGCACACTAACACATGCCGGTCTCTCAGGTCCATGAGAAAGTGTTTTTAGTGCATTAAACATGGCCAGCATCTCTAGGCAGTTGATGTGCCAAGAGAGATGGTGATCGATCCACAGACCGCGGGCTAAGCGGCCACTCATGACCGCTCCCCAACCGGTGTGAGATGCATCCGTCGTGAGCGTTATGCGGCGACACGGAGCTCCCAGCACCGGGCCCTGAAAAAGAAACCTGGGTTCCCTCAACACGTATAAGGCTTGGATCGTTCAGCAAGACGCTTTGATCATGCGGAGGGGATTTCCCCTCAAGGAAAAACCCCTGTTCCTCAGCCACCACTGCAGGGGTCTCATGTGCAGCAGACTAAGAGGTTTTACGTTGGATGCTGCTGCCATGAGACCCAACAGCTTTTGAAACTGCTTGACAGTCAGTGACTGACCTGACCCTCTCTCACAGCTGAGACTGCCAGATGAATTGACTCGATACGTGCACTTGTCATTCGAGCGTGCATCGCGATCGAGTCCCATCGTACACCAAGATAGGTGATTATCTGTGTTGGCCGTAGCACACTCTTTTTGGCATTCAGTCTCAACCCCAGACTTTGCATGTGAGCGAGAGCGACAACTCGATGTCTCCTCGCCTGCTCCTCTGACTGCGCCAGAATGAGCCAGTCGTCTATATAATTGAGGATGCGAACGCCCTGAAGTCTCAACGGCACAAGGGCTGCATCCACACACTTCATAAATGTACGGGGCGAGAGGGACCACCCAAAGGGGAGAACTCGATATTGGTATGCTTTGCCCCCGAAAGCAAACCTCAGATATCTCCCGTGTGAAGGATGGATCGATATATGAAAATATGCGCCTTTTAGATCTATTGTGACAAACCAATCATCGGACTTGATTTGTGACACAACCTGCTTTACTGTGAACATCCTGAACTTCAGTTTCATTACTGAGCGGTTCAGGGGTCTGAGATCTAAAATGGGCCTCAGCCCTCTGTCCTTCTTTGGAACAATGAAATACCGGCTGTAGAACCCGGACTGAACTTTGTGAGGAGGGAACACCTCGATGGCCTCCTTCCTCAGTAGTGCATCTATCTCTTGCTCCATCACCAGAGACTGCTCGGCGCGTACGAGTGTCGGTAACACACCCATAAAGCGCGGTGGAGGTTTGCCAAACTGAATTCTGTAACCTCCTTCTACAGTTCGCAGGACCCAACGAGACACATTTGGCAAAAGGATGTACTAAGGGAACCGCTCACGGCTGGTCTCTGGTTGAGACAGAGGAACTGCTTGGTTGTAATGTTGCGCACCACCCACAGGTGGCGTCGCAGACAGCTCCTTGCGAGTGCTCAATGTATTGGCCCTCAGCCCCACTATGATGTTTCTCAGGTCGGGCTGCGGCTGAGGCTGGCACTCGCTGGAGGCATTCATCCCCTGGAGCTTTGGCAGGGTAAATGAAAATACCTCTTGAGGGTACTGCAGACTGACAGGTGCCTGCTGGGGGGCCGCCCTCTGAGGCCCTAAGGCAGAGACCTTAGGGCTTCTTTTTAGGAGCCCTCTTAGCCTGAAGTACAACCTTCAAGTCTTGCTTCGGCTGAGAGGACTCCTGTACAGAATGCCGCCAGCTATCTCTCTTTCTCCTGGGAGGAGCTCTTTCGGCGACTCACTGTTTCTGCGCTTCCCGATATGAGGAGCCTGTACTCAGCTGGCGCTGCTCCTGCCCAGTCCTTCTCTTTAACGTCGGACAGGGTTAGCCAGAGATGCCTCTCTGCGGCCACCAAAGCTGCCATAGACCGGCCGAAAGAGCGCGCAGTCTCTTTGGTGGCTCGCATCGAGAGGTCAGCGGTCCTCCTGAGCTCACGGATATAATCAGAGCTCACCGTCTCTTTCTCGTCCAACAGTTTGGTATTCCTGCAACACTGACATCGTGTGCAGGCATGCCGCAGCCTGACCTGCTGCTGAGTACCCCTTCCCAACCAGCGCTGAAGTTGTTCTCAGCTGCTTGGAGGGAAGGGACAGAGCCTTCAAGGACGATGCCGTGGCGGGGGACAGAAAGCCAGCAAGTGTCTGTTCTACACGCGGCACCGCCCTATAGCCCTGCTCTTTCATCCCACAAACATTTCCATAAAAATCAGTGGAGAGATGAAAAAGCCGGGCTGAAAAAGGTTTCGCCCACGATCTCGATACCTCTGTATGGAGATCGGGGAAAAACGGAAGGCTCCGTTTTGAAGGTGGTGGCTGAGCGGTGCGGTGCAGGGCTCAGGCTTAACCTCATCGGGAGAGAGGGACTCATCCGTCTCCGACTCCTCCATACCAGCGAGATCGCGCTGCGATCCCCACGAATGCTTTCTCCGCTCAGCCTCGGCACGAGCGGGTCCAGCGCCGCGGGGAGTTGCAGCGAAGGCTCCCTTCTCTAAGAGAGCCTCATTGGATTTAAGCACGCGCACTGACAGTTTTTCGCAGTGAGGGCAATCAGTTCCCTCGAGAGCTGATGCCGCGTGCTCTGCACCCAAGCAAGCCACACATAAATCATGGGAATCACCCGGTGCAATAAATCGCTTGCAGGGGTGAGCACATGATCTATATAATTACTCGCTGTCGCCCCGAGTCTTCTTAGTACACTTTGACATTTTAGTTTTGTTTGATTTCTTTTTGGGAAACGCTACAGTCTTTACACATACACACACACAGCACGCTTTGCTGAACGGCAAATTGCTACTGCCAGGTGTTTCCCATGCGCTCATATGCTTCCCAGCCGGTGACGTCACTATAATGACGTTGGCCCTTTTCATTGGTCTGATTTTACGCACATTCAGAGCCGTAACGCTGGAGGCGTTCCCCATAGCGTTCTGCCGGACGCGGCATCTCGTTCCTTCGAGGAACTAGGGTTACAGTCGTTACCTGAGACGTTTCTCTGTTGTGGGCGTGTCCTTGAAACAACGCTCACATGAATGAAAGTGAAAGTATTAGTGCATGTTCCTCAGAATCACTACTTGTTGAATCGATTGTTTTGAACGGGTAAAGAAGTTTTAATGTTAAGCAATGCAGTTTGCGTAGGCTATAAATAGTCCGTAGGTTAAGATGTTTTGCTTGATTGATTACAGACACTCAGCAAACTATAAGCGAACGCTAATTCTAATATTTTGATGTGTTTAGCTTTTTATAAATGTAATTTGTGGGGCATTAATTGTTGTTTGGATAGTTTGATTAGCTTGTAGTAGACCGTTAGCTACTGCTGTGTGTTAACTACAATGCCTGAAACAAATATTTTGTATAGAGTCAGTGTTTGTGTTACATACTTAAGATACATACATAGTGAGAACCTTTTCTTGTAGTAGAAAAGTAAATTGGTATTGTAATAATTCTATTAGTAATTGATTATATAGGCTAACACTGGCATTTTTCTGGTGCAGTCTTCTTGGACATAGGTCAGCAGCAGCTACTTCAAGAACATTAGGCTATTTTGTAATTTGGATAAGAAATCATACATCATAATCATCAATGTTATTATACATTTGATTTGCTTTTGTGATTTATTTTTTTTATTCATCATAATATAAGTCACTGCCTGTTATAGATTGTATGAGAGAGCTGAAGTCACGGGTATAGTTGATCATTGTAACTGAACATCCATGGAGGCTTTTCTCATCGAGTGTTGATGCGCTGTTTAAATCATATCTGACACCAGACACTATATTTTAGCATTGCATTCTTCTACATGCATACACTATACTTCAACTTTCCATGTGTTTTCAATTTGTACTTGTAGTAACATTTAATCAATGCAAGAAATGTTCATGTTCATCATTTTTTGAGTATAGTTTAAAAACAGTACAAATAAAACCCTTACTAAAAAGATAACATTGTTAGTTGTTTATTAACCTGTATGTAATTCTTTCTCAGATTCTCTAAAAACTGTTAAGCTTTTTATTTGACTGTGATAATGCCATATGCTAATATGACATACTTTGTAATCCATTAAAGATTTGCTTGATTTTAATAAAAAAGAAATGAACAGAAATGCTGAAAATATCTTTATAAATTTTATTCAAAGAATCCTGAAAAAAAAAGTACTGAAGTGTCCAAAAAATAAATTGCCATCAAAATTTTGCCAACATTGATAATTCTAATAATAAATCAGCATAATAGCATGCTTTTTGAACAATCATGAGACACTTTAGTCTGGAGTAATGGCTAAGGGAAATTCAGCTTTGCATCACAGAAATAAATTATATTTTTTAAGTATATTAAAATAGAAACCCATTATTTTGTAAAAAATATTTCACAATATTACCTTTTTGAATGAATGCAGCCTCAATGAACTTAAGAAACATCTTTAAAAAATATTACAAATCTTTCCATTTCCAAACTTTTATCTTGTATTGTTTTCTGAATGCAATATTATTTGTATTACATGTATTTTAAATGGAAGAAAAATCTGTTTTTGAAATCAGAATAAAGCACACTCTCTCTGTGTATGGCTGTAGGCACAAACATTTTTGAGTGCATAGTGTAAAATCTGATTAATCTTCTTTTTACCAAGGTTGCCTTTCGTCAAGAGAGAGGGATGGATCGGGTCACAATGAGTCTGAGGGGGTCATGCCCCCCCCATCCCCAGTGCTATCTGCGCTCCTGAAAGTAACCAAATAAGCAGCGGATTGGAGCGGGCTCTGAGAATTTCCGGACTGGAGCGGGCTTTGAAGACCCTTCAGGACCACCTGGTCTGAGACCACCAGAGTCAGGACCTCCAAGACCACCGGGCTTATGACCACTGAAGTCAGGTCCTTCACGACCACCAGACTCGAGACCCTCGGAGTCAGGTCCTCCAGGACCACCGGACTTATGACCACTGAAGTCGGGTCCTTCAGGACCACTGGACTCGAGACCCTCGGAGTCAGATCCTCCAGGATCACCGGACTTATGACCACTGAATTCGGGTCCTCCAGGACCACCAGACTTGATCTAACTGCCCTTCTCCTTCTTGCCCTTTGATTCTTGGTTGGAGTCAACGGGTGAGGACTGGGTGGAAAATCTCTGCATAAGGGTTCCGAGAGATGAGATGAGATGTTGCCCACAATCTTCGATGACCAAGGTATTTGACTAAACCCCAAAAATCTAGAATCATGTGTCCCTACATCTCCCATTGGGACAAAACCTCATCCAGATATAAGTTCTTGGGGGTCACATCATTATAGCCCAGCCCTGCTGCTAAAGTCCAGAAAAACTGGGCAAAACTCCCAACCTCCTCTACTTCTTGCCGCAGAGACATCAGTTGTTGAAGCCAGGCCACTCGCTCCTTTGCAGTGGCGGCAGGAGAAACCCGGATATCCATGGTGCCATCGGGAAAAAAGGAAAAAAACAAAATATATGGATGCTTGGCTAAGACTCTCCAGTCCTTCCTGCTGGATTGTCAGAACCATTCAGTTCACCAGGCACCTGCTGAAATTCAATGGCATTTTGTTTACCTCAGTATGAGGTGAGAATGCTGCTGTTCTTTGAGAGGAGATTGCAACTGTTCTGGCATAGGGTGTAATAGAGCCTGTTCCTTCGGAATGAAGAAGTGTTTTACAGCCCCTACTTCATTCTACCCAAGAGCAAGCATAATCAGTACAGGGATCCTCCCATCGGGCTATCGTTCTCCCCTTGTGTTTTTACGAATGTTGCAGAGGTTACCCCTGCCCCATTCAGGGAAGTGAGCATCCGTATTCTCCATGACTGGCTAATCCTAGCTCACTCATGAGAATTGGTTTCCTCTCACAGGGACATGGTCCTCAAACACTTGGCCCCATTGGGTCAACTGGGAAAAGAACAAGCTCTCCCCTGTGCAGAGTATCTCTTTTCTCTGTGTAGAAGTGGACTCGGTCACTATGACTGTACATTACATTTTGTGCTCAGTGACCTCGGTCCCTCTCAAATACTTTAGAGGGTCAGGCTCGTATAGTATGAGCATTACACAACAGTGTCGCTGTAACTTGGAAGGACATCTTGTTTTTACAGGCAGGAGTGCACTCTCAACAGCTGTTCAAGATTCAGTCCTGCTCTGGACTACCTTTCCATCTCTTAAGTGTTATGGTTAGTTCTCCTCAAATGGAAAAATCTGTTGTTATTCACCCTCACGTCGTTCCAAATTCTTGAGACCTTCGTTCATCTTCTTAGCACAAATTAAGATATTTTTGAAGAAATCGGAGAGCTCCCTGACCCTCCATAGGCAACAACACAACTGTAATGTTCCTAGCTCCAGAAACGTAGTAAGGACATTGGTAAAACAGTCTTCAAATTCGCAAAGCTACAGTATTTCAATACTTGAAACTATTTCAATGCTTGAAAATATTCCGTATTCAAGGGCTTTTTCACTCCTGAAAGTACTTTACTGATTATTCTGACCAAGAAGAACATTAATTTGACTTGATCTATTTATACTGTTGACATATTACCAAATTTCACTTTCATAAGTGTAATAAGAAGGTCAGACTCTTAATAAGAAAGCTGTAAGAACTTTGAAAGCAAGTGAATGTTATATTTAATTGGTTTTGATATATGTGTATGTATGTATGTACATCTTGTGTCTTCAACTTCCATACTTAATTTATCGTCATTAATTCTATTCTTTTTCTTTTTTTCTTTTCCTTTTCTTTTTGATGTTATTTTTCTTAATAAAATATTGCATGTGATTGTTATTTGAATAATACAAAAAGTAATCCTGCATAAAAGCCAGATTAAATTATGCCTGCTCCGACCCAATTTAGCCCAGTTGCTGTAATTTTAAACGCATTTATGGATTTTTGAGCAGCATGAAAAGACACCTAAATTCTACCCTTACATTTTA
The DNA here is from genome assembly GCA_032275025.1 of Enteromius treurensis. NCBI lineage: Eukaryota > Metazoa > Chordata > Actinopteri > Cypriniformes > Cyprinidae > Enteromius > Enteromius treurensis. The sequence goes on from JAUCMU010000126.1 coordinate 252,276, forward strand.
AATGTAAAAACAAAATGTAAACATAAAAATAAGAATAACTAACTAATAATTTGAATGGATGACAAAAATAACATATATCATAATTTGTAGAATATAGAAGATTGAAAGGGATCCGAGACTGATCTCTCAGATCATTAGACTATCTGTACACTAGAGGGCAGCATTGTGTTATTCGCCATCATCTTCTCCACATGCATTCTGAGTGTGTGTTAAACATTCCTAAACACTTCCATCCAAAGATCACTTCTATAATCCAGAATATAGCTGGTCATGCAAAGTTACTGCAGTTATATAAACTGTAGTGTGATTAGATGACTGTAGTTTAGTTTGGGCCTTTGCTCAGGACTTAATTACTAAAACCCGGCCTAAAAACTGCTCACACTTCAATAAACCAAATCCAAAAATGATCAGATAAATTATTCCACATACTTTATTGTGCCAAGACTTTGGAAGTACAGTAGGCCTGTACTTTGGATACTACAGACTGACAGATAATGAAGATGGAGTTTGAACTGGATTTCTACGCATTGCACCCACTTTTTATTTTTATCCTTCTCTTTTCCTTTATTTGATTGACACTTTAATTACCTGCTCGTGTTTACATTGTTCAGAAAATCACTACTTAAAGACATAAGTGGGTGGAAATGAATCAATTAATCATGCAAACAAATCAGAAATAGTCAAATTAATTTTCCCTCTTTATTTCCTGTTGAATGGCTCAGACTACTAGACCGCATAAAACACTTTCAATGGTGCAGTGGAATGAGGAAAAAGCTGTTGTTTGCTCTTATTATCAGCTAAAACTTATATTTGCAGTTGGTAATTGTTCACTATCTGTTGTTTATGAAATAGTTGAAATGGGTTATTATATATTAACCTTAAGCAAACACATCAGAGACCATTTCTGAAACTGTCATCATCTGAGAAGTAGGAGCTCTTGGTTTCATCTAACAGATGTCTAAGAAAACACAGCTAAAAGGCTAGTCTTCATGTTAATGAATTTTGTAACTACTGTAGCTGCTGGCTAATAGAAGGCTTGTGAAGCGAGTGAACCCTGTGTGAGACTGAGGTCTTTTTTACATTAGTCCGTCTCCTGAAGAAGGCCTTGAAATCTTGGGATGTGTCATTAAGGTCAGAATCTCTCTATTGTTTGTCTGTGAACATGTGACCTGTACACCGATACACATGAGGTTTATGACGTATGATAAGATTTACATGCTCTGGATGAGGGTGGACTTTGTTCATTCTTACAGAACAGCTGACATGCTTAATGAATATTAAAGATCATAATCTATCTATCTATCTATCTATCTTTGTCTGCTTATCTATCATCCATCCATCCGTCTGGTTATCTATCATCCATCCATCCATCCATCTGCTAATTTATCATCCATCTGCTTATCTATCATCCATCCATCCGTCTGCTTATCTATCATCCATCCATCCATCCATCTGCTAATTTATCATCCATCCATTCATCTGCTTATCTATCGTACATCCATCCATCCATCCATCCATCCATCAATTATCCATCCTATCCTTTTATCATCCATCTGTTCATTCATCCATCCATGCGTCTGTCTATTGATCATCCATCCGTCCATCTGCCCATCCATCTATCTATTATTCATCCATCCATCCATCTTCCATATACCTGTCTAATTATCATCCATCTGTTTATTTATCCTTCCGTCTATCTGTCACCCACCTCTTCATCCATTGTCTATTTCTCATATATCCTTCCAATCCGTTGATCTATCATCCGTCCACCTATCCATCCATGCGTCTGTCTATTGAACATCCATTGGTCTGTCTACCATCCATCTATCTAAAGATGCATCTATCAATTGATCATTCATCCATCTATGCATCATCCTACCGTCCGTATATTATTCATCTATCCATCCTTCTTTCCTTCTGTGTATCCATCTGTCTATATATCTTCCATCCATTCTTCCATTTATCATCCATACATCCATCTATAATCCATCCGTCCATCCAGCTATCCATCCATCTGTTCATCCATTTATCTATCATCCATCCATTCATCTGTCTGTCATCCATCAATCCATCCATTCCTGTCTATTAAACATCCATCCACCAATCTGTCTGTGCATCTATCTGTCTATCTATCCATCCGTGTTTATTTTTAAAGTAAATGTTTTGCAAATAACATGGTTTCGAGAGGATCGAGGAACGAGTAATCACGCACGGCTGTTAGCCGGTTTTCCTACAGTAATTATCCTCGTTAAATCACATCCAATCAAATCCCTTTCCCTTCACTATAAATTCTCCCAGTTTTCATTTCCCTTCATCTCGCTCTTGCATCCCTCCTCCACCCCTGCTCCTCCATCTATTCTATTCACGCCTCCCAGGGGGGAGCAGACAGAGAACGAGCCAAACGCCGAACTCTTACCCTCGCTAGGGTTCCATCCTTTAGGGTTCGGTGTTCGCCGTACTACCGGCTCGCTCCCCGGACAGCTCGCCAAATTTGCTTTTATTTTATTACAAGGAAGCGTGAACTCTTGAAATGCATCTGATAACAGTAGCTGGTTTGCCGATGGCACTCTGTATTTAAATCCACCTGCTGAGTAAAGGTTGTCTTAGCCTGTAATTGTCCTTCTCTTCTGCTGAGGTTTTGAGGTGTGGTTCAGTTCAGTAATGCCAGATAAACCTCGTGAACCTGGTGTTTAGAGTTTGACCTGAGGACAGCATTACCAGTAGCTCATATCACCACACACACACACTCATAATGCTGAATAGACGCCTCAAGGCTTGTGAAATCACACAGATTGTGTACTATGAACACTGCATGTGATATCTAGAAGCGAGACAAATATGACATGTAGTATTTATTTACAGATCTTATTTCTATAAAAACACATCAGAAGTTCTTAAAAAGGACAGTTCATCCGAAAATGAAAAAGCAGAATTTAATCACTACCTCTTATCAAGTGTAACATATAATACATTATTATGTTTTCAGCCGATATCTTTAAAAATATATTACTTTAAAAATACAGTACATAAAAATCTTATACGAATTTACTAATAAAAATATAATATTTAAAATTCAAAGACAGTAGCAACATCAAAAGCCTTATATGTCATCTAGAGTGAACTAAATTATTGATTCTTGTCTTGAATGAACCTAAAAAAAATGTGCAAATGGTTTCTTTGCTTTAAGGTGCACAAAATTGATTTCTAAACCGCAGGCTTTTCCATCCGAGTGTAATTTAAAAACACTTATTATATTCCATATGAAAATGCATAGGGCTGCACTGATTGCAGCTATTCCTTATGGTTCAGCAGTTGCACAGACAGATATATATAGGAAAAAGGCACAAATAAAAACAAATGCTCCCTATTCACAGCCCTATTTGGTCTTCATAAAAGGACAAGAGCAACAAAATGCCCCAACCGCTCAAAAGTCCCAGATTCTGCAGGAAAAATATCACCCAAGGCCTTTTAGAGTCCACGTGAACCAGGGAGGGAAGCTAGATGACAAAAACAGAGATAATGTAGTGTAAGTTTAGAGTCTCAGCAAACACTGCGGTTGTTTTTGACTGATGAAGATGCTGAGAGGTTTGAAAGAGAAAACCGTTCACAGCTGCGCTTCTGTGAGAAAACATTTTGGTCTGTATAGAAGGTTACGTACCATGTCTGCCAGACCAACGTACAGAAAGAGGCCGGCGGTGACAGCCGAAATCCACTCCTTTGCTACCGTTTCTGTGGAGACGGACAGAGCGATGTACAGACCGAGGAAAGAGGTGAGAGAGCTGCCCACGTTCAGCAGCAGAGCCCGCTTGACCGACAAACCACAGTGCAACAGGATCGCAAAATCACCTGGGAAAACATTTTACAACACTTTTTTAATTCAAGATGAGATAAAATTGTTTTCAGATGACACACATTGGAAAAACAATCACAGTTGAGATCTCTTTAATCAACGACCTCTCATAGACAGCAATGGTGTTAAATGGCAAACAAACTTTTTTGCTTTTTTGGATTTAATTCAATATGTCCATTCATTTCTTAAGTAGTAACTTTGAACAAGATCATTTTCCAGTATGTTTCATTTAGTTTTGCATGTGAAATTATTTATTTTTAGCAAAATATATATTTTCAAAGGTAAGCAGTAATTAAATGGATGGATACACAGACTAAACAAGTCTCCTGAGCTATAAAAGAGCAGTTGATAAAGACTTTTTCTGGTTAGATTAAAAGAGCAAAACAAAATGCTGAATCAGATCTAAATGGAAGATAACCATAACACTTAAATTAAAAGACATTTAAAAAAATAGTTTATTTTGGTGTATTTCAATAACCTTAATATATTATTATGTTTTTGTTGTGAATATTTTGCTAACATTTTTTATTTTATTTTTTTAAATTTTAGTCACATTTTGTTCCTTTGCCATTTTTTTTATTTATTATTTTATTTCAGTTAATATTTGCTTTATTTCAAGTAATAAAGTTGATATTACATTTTATTACTTTTATTTATAAGCAATAATAAAATGATAAAAACAAATTGAGCATACATAAGTTTGTGTAAGAAGCACAGCACAGGATTATCAGTCCCTTCATTCTGGGCTCATGAGGGCAAACATCACTTATGTGAAGAAAGCATGTGGCAATTATAATCTAGTGGGGTGCGGTTATGAACGCTTTATGAACTCAGGTGTCAACAGTATCTAATCTGTGTTTATCTGGGACATTCATGACTCACATCAGGACTCTTTACAGGAACCACTGCTCGGATATTTCCGCAAAGTCCTTCAGCAGTGACTAACAGCTAGTCAGAACAAACACTCTTTCAAACACTCTATTTTTTAAGAAATACCTTTATTCAGCAAGGATGCATTAAATTGATCAAGTGACAGTAAAGACACTTCAAATATTAGCCAAACAATCCTTAAATAAAATATAAATGATTCCGACGCAAAAATATAAAGCAGCACAAATGTTCTCAAGATTGATAATAATCAAAAATGTTTCTTGAGCAACAAATCAGCATATTAAACTGATTTCTAAAGGATCATGTGACACTAAAGACTATAGTAATGAGGCTGAAATCACAGAAATAAATTATATTTTAACATATATTACAATAGAAAACAGCTATTTTAAAATGCAATAATATCTCAAAGTATTTTTAAAGTTGAATAGAAAAACGCTCTTTAATGCTTACTAAAATCTATCTTTACACAAAGCTCTTTATTCTGCAGTGTTCCAAATCACTGATTTCTATTACGATGCTCCCTGAGCTGTGTGTAGCAAGTCAGCTGACTACGTGTTGTAGTGTATGTATGTGAGTATTTGTCTGTCAATCAAGCACAAAGACGCTCACCTAACTCATGCGGCAGCTCATGGCAGAGGACAGCCAGAGACGTGGCCAGACCGGACCGCCACGAGATGGAGAACGCAGCGCCGAGCGCCAGACCGTCGGCAAAGTTATGGATGCCGTCTCCAATGGTGATCATATAGGGAAGCAAACGCTGCTCTGAAGGAGAAGACAACAGTCACCAGTAACCCAACAGTCATTGGCACTGAACAGCTCATTTGTTTCTCTCAGTAATATATTATATATTAGTAATTTTATATTTTAGTAATATATTATAAACTGAAAGCGGTGTATGATCACCTCTTTTGAGCCCAGCAGGTTCCAGGAAGGATTTCTCATTCTCATTTTCTGCAACCACCTACATGCACACACAAAATAAATTAAATAAATACATCAAAAAGCAACAATAATAATTCACTAAATGTTTATTATAATTATAATTGTTATTAAATTAGTAATATATGAAACATCACTTAGAACCAACAAACTTACCAGATAACTACAGATATTCAGAGAATATTATTATTGTTATTATAATTAAAATAATGCTAAAATTTTATTTAAAATTGAAACAATTACATTTAAAATGAAATAAAATTTCCAGTGAATTTCCAGACATTTACCAGAAATGTTCCTGCTCTGTGAGACCTTATTAACAAAATAATAAACAAGATCACTTCACCATCACTAATACAGATATTCAAAAAATATTTAAGCTAATTGTGGACCTAACCTAAATTCAATATTTAATAAAGTTCATAAAGTATACGTTGTTTTTTTTCCCCATTTTTGCTGTGACACCAGGACATTATCCATATATATATATATATAGGCCTATATACATACATAAAAACTGTAATAACTAAAATAAAATATAAACAATGTTGAAAAGAAACACACTGCTTCTGAATTCAGACACCATTAGTATTTATATTATTTCTTCACCAAAGACTCTTTCTTGCTATTTAACTGTGTGTGTCTGTGAGGTGTTCATACCAGATCGGCCTGAGAGTTGGAGTGCTTGTTCTCTTTCTCTCGCTGGAACATCTGCAGGACTTTTCCGTGATCACAGTGATGGACGTCAGACTGCTCCTGTGAACACAGCATCATGTTAGAGCTTCAAGAATGGGTTTATAATTGACCCGGACCTCTCAAACCACACAAAAGACTCACTTCATCATGATTGTGGTGATGTCCTCTGCGCGTAACGATGGAGAAGATGCTTTCCATCAGGAAGAAGAAATAGATGCCCGCGAGAAGCATCAGCAGTTTGTAGACGTAGTCGAAGTTGTCCTCGTCATGGTCGTGATCGAGTCCGTCTTTGTGAACATGGAGGCCTAAGAACTGCACAGAGATGAAACGACGTTAACGCCAAGCATGCTTTGATTTCCCAGCAGCGCTGTGCGGTAATTCCTGTCTGCACTCAATAAGCGAGCTCTGTTTCTCTCAGCAATCCGGTTATTTTCCACTCAGGGCGATGACATGGTGTGACAGGGCTGCAGTTATGTTGACATGGATCTAAACGGATGAGGAAACGTGGGCGATGTCAGCGCTCCGGGGAAATAACGGAGGCCAGGACTGCCGCCGAGACCCATTCTGCCCTGTTAAACCAGAAAACTCGAGAAGACGCCCAACCGAAGAGCAATCGGAGGGTGTTTTAGAAGGATGACGAGGGTGAGATGAAGGCTAAAAGTAAAACCGCGGCTACTGTATAAAGTTGCATGCAAAGGTCGACGTGTCAGCAATATGAAATATGAAATTTAAGCTCCTTTGCCCTTTTAGAGTTATTCAAAATTAAAGATTAACCTGCGTTTTGGCAGTGCCTCTCATGATTTGGGATGAACTGTAAAGACAAAATTATGATGAACTGATATTGTTACACGAAATCAAAGAAACATTAACTGAAATGTATATTCAGAAAATATTCAGGCAAATTTATCTGTGAAAGCAGTTGAAATTTAACACATGAACAAACTAGCATTTTAAAATGATCAAAACTCTTATTTTCCATCTAGTTGTCAAGGCAATAAAGATATTTAAAAATAAAAAATAAAAAATAAAAATAAATTAATTAAACAGATCTAAAGCAGTAAAACCTTAACTAGAATTAAAAAGGAAATTATATATAAAAAAATAATAAAATTACTAAACATTTAACTAAAAAAACCCAACAACAAAGCAAACTTTACCATTTTCATTTTATTTTAATTTATTTATTTTTTATTAATATACTTACAAAGAGTGTACAAGATTTACGTATAGACTAACAAAAACTACATATTTTCATTTAGTTGAACTATTAAAATAAATAAAGAAAACTATACTTAAAATTAAAACTAAATGAAAACTAAATATCAATAAAATTAAAAACATCAGTGGTACCAAAATAACTGTCACGCCCCTGCACTGTTTGTTGTGGTTTTCCCCATGTGCTCAGTGTGACCGAGTTTCTGTTAATTGTCTATTATGTTCAGGTGTGCCTCCCTTGTTTGTTCTAATTGCCTTCCCTTTATAAGTTCTCAGTTCTGTTTAGTTTGTCGGTTCATTGTCCATGTGTACGAGTTCGTGTGTGTTTCTCCATTTTTGCCTACCTGCCTGTATATCACCTTTGTGAGTATTTAAAAAATTTTTATTCGAAGTATTTCAATCTCGACTCGTCCTTCCTGCACCACGAGCGGGACAATAACACTGTAACTTTTACTATAAATAATAATATTTTACTATATTTCATATTTTAGAGCACATCAGAATACTAAGATGCAAATATATGAAGGGAGCCAGTTTTGTAGTCATGTAAAGTCATGTAAATCCTGAAGATATCAGTCGCCTCCGATCATGCAAATACAGCTTTGAACAGGAAAGACACTTCAAACTTTGGAAGAAGTTTGAAAAAAGTCTCTTTTGTTCACCAAAGCCGCGTTTATTTGATAAAAAATTCAGTTATATTGTGAAATGTTATTGCAATTTAAAATGTTTTCTGTTTGAATATATTATAAAATGTCATTCATTTTCAGCATCATTACTGCTGCTCCAGTGTCACATGATCCTTCAGAAAGCATTCTAATATACTGATTTACTGCTCAAGAAACATTTCTGATTATTATCAACCCTGAAAACGGATTCGCTGCTTTATACTTTCGTGGAAACTGTGATGCATGTGTGTTTCATGATTGTTGTTCCTTACAGAGGCCCGCCTTTTCTGTTTATACTGTGTTTATACTTTTAACTCAATTTTTTAGCCATTTCTTCAGCTGGAATGTAACAGTAACAACTGCTGTGTAGCACAAAATCAGCATTGTATGATTGGATTGAGACGCAGAGAGGCAGTGTGTTGTGTGTGTTGTGTTTGCTCACCGCGGGCAACAGATGCAGCAGAGCATCGCCTGTCAGAGACCCCACGGCCAGACTGATGCAGAACTGGATGCAGAGCTCGAACATTTGCGTACACGACGAGAACAGCAGCACTACGATCCCAAACATGGCCATCAGACAGATGATGAGGTTGGCCAGCGTGGCGTATCCATATCCTGCACACAAAGAGCTCATTCACCACTGTACACTCCTGCAGCCTAATGAAGGACAGCATTGAGCTCGTGCTATTCTCTTCTCCTCAAGGACTCGTTCACACAGAGCTTCAGAAACAGTCCCAAGCAGAATCAGGTTTGTTACGAGAAAACGGCTTAACAGTTCAAATGTGTTTTTTTTTTCTTTTGTGCAAAACAGTAAAAATCCAGACTGCCTTATAAATTTTTTTTTTAAATAAATAAATAATACATATATAAAGACACACAAATAAATACAATTCATACTATTTTATTTTTTTTACTTTTTTTTTCTGTATTTTCATGTAGTATTTTTAGCAAGAAATCAGTATTGTTCTTTCATAGAGATTAAATTATTTGATATAATATATTGTGTATATAAGTAAATTTATTAATGAAAACAAAAACATGTCCACCCACTTCACTGTCATAATGCAGCAATATAAATGATCCTTTCAATACCTGAAGTAAAACAAACATTAAATGAAATAATGGTAAATAAATAAATGCAATAAAAAAATAATTTAATTCTCCCAACTTTTCTCATTTTACTTTAGTTTAACTTCTTAATACTGAAATAAAATGCATAAAAACTATATTAGCATTATTAAAAAAAAATAAAAAACTAAATAATTAAAAAATATTAATATAAACTACAATAGTACCTCAGACAACACTGATGCAAACTATTTCTTAATAAAATATTATTAATAATATTATTTAACATTCTCAATATTATTTGTATCACTAACATTACTAATATTTACTGTATTTTGAAGTGCCTACTATATTTGAATATCAAATAAAACAATGTTATATTTAAAAAAAATCTTTAAAATAAGCCTGATTGTCTTCAAGCAAAATATATTGTTTTCTTTTCATTTTTTGTGAGTGAGCTATAATATTATTAGCCAATTTGCAAGCTTTAATTTTACAATTATGTTTCATTAGTGGTTATTACTTTTTTTAAAAGAAGAAAGTTACCATTATATTCCTTATATACTATATCAAATAATCATACAATTATATGATAATATAATTTATTCTACATCATATCAGAGAAATGATCCGGTGTATGAACAGTGACTCACTCTCAGCAGTAGTGAGTGAATCCGGGCTGACGGTTTCAGGACTGATCTCAGAACAGCCTCCGCTGAGGATCTGCTGAATCAGAGCTGGGCTGATCTGTGTGAACTGATCTCTGGTCAGCGATGAAGAGTTCAGCTGGTGAATCCTCAACAGGTCTTCAGCGCTGAAACAGGCCTGCGAGCGCAACAGAATACACACTGAGACATGCAAATGTACGAATGCATAAAACATATTTCCGCATGAATATTTCATTTCACACCACAGCGGCGCCACGGCCCTCATAATCACGCGCGAAACACTCGTATTTACTGTTTGCTGAATTATTAATTCCTCGCGTGTCAGGCGACAGGTCTTATTTAGACAGCATGCGAGCTTAGAGAAATTGGAAAAATTCATCCTGATTAAAAACGAGCTGGGCGTTCTTCAGCACATGTACTCTTTATTTGGCTGTGATTATGACTGGGGACAGATGAAACGCGTATGTCGTATCATCCATCAAGAGCAATAAACATTAGCATCCAACGCTGACACTTCATGTTACAGGACTCGTAATCATTCCTCACGCAGCCACATGATTGCTCTCTTCGTCAAGTGCCACAGCTAAATGATTGGATTTCTGTGGCGTGCAAAGATTTCCCATGATGCCCCATAAAACTATAGAAAGCACTGGGAAAAAGACATGTTTTTATGTTGCTGTAAGGTTTAATGAATATAAAGAAATTCAACACAGGTCAAGCATTCTGGGAAATGAAGTATTCAAAAACCCTTGTCCATAAAAACAACGTTCGTTTAAAACTATAACAGTCCCTTTGATGAAAGTAATGATGAATAAAGGTAATGATAAAACAATTATTCTGATATAATCATAACAAAACCTTTTACTAAACATCATATTTCGTTTAGTGCTTTCAAATGATTAATCACGATTAATCACATTCAAAATAAAAGTTTTTGTTTACATACAGTAATATATTTGTGGGTACTGTTTATTTATTACGTGTGTATGAATAAACACACATTCTGTATACATTTCAAAGATATTTACATGTACATTTATAGATTTACATATATAAACATATGCATTTATATATTTAAGAAAAATATGTTGTGTTTGTATTTATATATATATATATAATAAATATACTTTTATTTTGCGAATAGTTGTTTGACAGCACAAATTTTATTGTAAAATATTTTATATGTTAAATTGCATTTCATGCGACCACCACCACCACTACTACTAATAATAATAAAAATTATACATTTTAAAAAAAATATATTTTGAAATCTTCCTTAATTACGGCAATATTTCCCAAACTAGGGTTTGTGAGTTAATAATATATAAAATAAAACAATAATTTGGGAGAAAAAACAAATTTCTAAAGGTTTTAAATATAAATGTTATATTATATAATTATAATTAATTATATTATATAATTAATTAATTAATCAATTTTTTTAATCATTAAACATAATAATCATTTAATGAGCATGATAACCATGAAAATCTTTTAGGTCAAAAGACTTCAGGTCCAAAAATGTTTTTAAATCCCAGAATTACCGTGTCCCAGCTGCTGTTGGTGCGAGGTGTTGGATGTAGATGGCTCTGTCTGTAGGTCTCTGTGCTGTGCAGGTGTTCAGCATCATGGTGCTCATGGTCATCATGATCATGTTCCTCTCCTCTCAGGTTTAAAGCCTTTAGAAGCCCTTCAAAATCTGAGGAGAAACAACACAAGATCACAACAGTTCTTGGATATTATACTGATGCAGAACTCTTGTAGGACTACCAGACAGTCATACCATGAAGCGTGAGGTCATCAGAGCCGAAACGGCTGAAGATGTAATCCATGAAGTACTGCTGCTCAGGAAGGTGGTGTGTTTTGATGCAGTCTCCACGCAGAGCATGATAGAGGACGTTTCCCATCACGGCGTCCAGCTCAGTGTGTGTGTGATCGCCGTGCTGATGGCTGCTCTCTTCCAGGATGTCCTTCAGAGTGAGACAGGGCTAAAAAAAACGACAAACAAGACAGATCTGGCCGTCAGCATCAAACGTCTATCATTTGTCAGGTTGCGTTGCATCTTCAGAGGCTTGCTGTCATGCTCAATAGCAGAAGTCAAGTAGCAATTACCCTTTGCATGCTTTACTTTACAGGCAAACATAACTAACTCTCCAGTTGTGTTCAGAAACTGGCTAAGACTTTTGTGTTTAGGATCATTTCAGTTTTATATGCAATTGGAAAAGAATTCAGTATTAAATTTCACTTGTTCTTATGTTTTTTGTATATTATATTTATATCTTTAATAGTATTTCAAGCTGCTTGTAAATCAGGTGTAGGTCTAACTAACCCCAAAACCATGAGAAGCAGAACTATATAAAATGTAATCCTGAAAACCAGTTCTTTGTGCTGACCTCATGTGTGTCAGGCTGATAGTATTTCTCCATCTCGAGAAATATCTCCTCCAAACCCTCATATTCACTGATGTCTCCATGAGGAGGATGATCTGTGGTGCTGTTATGGTTGTGCCCGTGGCCGTAGATGGTTTCGATGAAGTGAAGGGTCTCTTCGGCCCAGCGGCCCTCCTGTACAGCCCTGCAGGTCTCCAGCGGAGCGCTGAGGAACAAACAACACGCAGGAGCCACGGTGAAGAAATCCTCCATCTGAAGCCCCTGAGAGCTGCTGTAGTTACTCAACAGCTGTGAGAGATGATCCACTGAAAGACACTACATACAGGAGACAGACAGACCATTGTTTTTTCATGCACTGCTCAATGTTAGGCTATTTTGCTTCAATGACATGTATTTTTTATTTTGACTTTAAAAGAATTATCGAAGTAGAAGTATCGAAATGTTTTATTCCTAAAAAACTTAAAAAATGTATTTTCCAGCTGTTAATAGTATGGTTTATAGATAGATTTATTGAGAACCTGAGATCAAGTCATAATTGTATCTATTTTACAATCATATTCCATTTAAATCTTTTAAAAAAGCTGGTTTTATACTTTTTGGTCTTATACTTATTTACTTTAACTTACTAAGTTATAACACAGAAGTTAATAGTTATTTAACTGAAAACTGAAAAATACTTTTTATGGGTGAACATAGATATATAATCTACCTAAAAATAATTAATCTTCAAAGTTATCCAAGGTTCAATGTGCAAAAAGAACCATGCAAAACACAGGTCTTGGCAAAATCTCCCCTACCACAGTAAAACTGTGGTATATATTAACTACCACCGGCATCCAGAAAAATAACATTACTATTGGGAAGGCCCACATCGATTTATTATTAGGATTTTATAGTTTCACCTATACAAAAAATAAGTGATGATCACTGAATAAATAATAAAAAAAGATAATTGAATTCATAATTTTTGTAATATATTTCATAACTCAGAACTATGTTACAGTGTAGACGGGGCTAGATATGTCACGGCCTTATAAGGTTAAAGTCAAAGTCCAGTGACATAAACACCTTTTCTAGTGCCTTTTGGTGATCAAGATGGTGGTTTTGTGGAGTGGTTTTAGAAATACAATAAAACCAAACGTAAAACATTAAGACAAGGCTCTGAACATAATTAGGCCTAACTGATTTTATCTGAAAGGTTAAAATTGGGTTAAAGCAGCAAAACCTTTTCCCCCCCATAAATGTAAAGCTGAAGAAAGCTGTCATATTTTATTGAAGTGTTTTTGTTTACGTTGTTTTGTGTTAAGGCTTTGGCTTTAGTTTAGTAAGATATTATAATGACCCAGCTAATAGGGAACATTCTCAAAACGTTCTGGTAAGGTTCTCTCATAGTTATGAACAAACGCTCTTCCAGTAACGCGAATAGAATGTTAGTTCAACATTATATATCTTCAAAAATGTTCTGAAAAACGTTTTCTGAAGCATTTTAACTTGATGTTTTGTAATGGTACTACTTGTTTTAGAACATTCTGAGAACATTCGAAAACAACTTTACAGGACGTTTTAAAACTATGAAATAAAATTATGAAATTATCCCTGAAATGTTTTATTTTTTTTTACGTTCATCTAATGTTTTTTTTAAAAGTAACTACCTATTTTAGAACATTCAAAAGTAACTTTCCGTGTCTGTGAAAAATGTAATGGAATATTTACTTAAAGTTTTGACCTCCAAAAAACCTTTTTAAGAACGTTCGAAAACAATATTTTAATAATCTAATTGGAACGTAAATGAAACATTCCTAGAGCATAATTTTGATATCTGTGAACTCTCATACATTTTAAATACAGATAAAAGCCAAGGGTCTCAGAGTGACAATATGCCCCAATAGCGGCTATGCTGAATGCACTGAATCTTTTATACTGGAAAAGTAATTTGTCACACCACAGGACTACTTATTATGAAGGTCAAAAGGAGATTAAAGGTGATTAAAATTACGCAAAGACATCGTGACCGGTTACAAAACGCACTGCTTCAACAATTAATCTGTTCAGCACAAGTAAAAAGGTTTATTCACATGTTGCATGTCAACTGCTTATATAAAAGACGGCAGCGATTCTTTATTTCTCTTCTCTTCCCGTGATTTATTCTCTCCACCCGTTCTCAGCTTATTTTTAATTGAATTGTCTTGTATATCATTACGTTTAAGACACAAAACAATGATTTACGCGCCTATTCTTCAGTCAGACTGGTTCTCTGAGCTGTAGCGCACGAGCCTTCGCTGGACCTCGACCTCTCCAAAAGTGCGCAAATATAGCTATCCTACCTTTCCACACGACACACCGGAGCACTGCACACGGTTCTCCAGCCGTTCAAACACCGAGAGAAGCGCATCTTCTGTGAGGAACTCTTCACCTGGAGCCACCAAATCCACAACTCTCGCGTAAATGTCCTTTTTGTCGCCACGCGCGCCGATAAACGCGCACAGGCAGATGAAACACACAACTAGAACACCTCTAGCCTCCATAACAGCTGTGTTTTATCCCGTTTTTCAGTGTTCAGAGGGGTTTTCGGGTGAGATAGGTCCGATAGACTGCATGCAGACACAGAGCAGCTTTAGAGAGCCTCACACGGGTGATACCTGCTCAGGTAGAAGCTCTTCTTGCCCTCTGATTGGTCACTTCTCCACCTGCACTCAAATACGTCTAATAAAGGAGGGAAGCCTCTTCCGTTCACCTGCACCCAGGGGTTCGGACAGGGGCTGCCCGGGCTGGAAATCACATTTCAGGACTTTTCAACACTTGCCTTCTAGAAATAATACCAAACATGTGATATTTAACACACAAAAAATGCAAAAAAAAAAAAAAAAGCCTATTGAAAGGCTGTACACCAATACATGTCCTCTCAGAATGGGCCTAATTTCAGGTCTGAGTGAAGCGTTCAGTGAATGGAGGAACTCAAATAGGCACGTTTGAGAACAAATCCAACTACTGGTATATTAAATATTACATTTTGGCTTTCAGAAAACGTTTGAATATAAATAAAAAGCTGGATGTTTTTTTTTTAACACAGAGCTGCTGATCCTATCAAGATAAAAGTCAAGGCCAACAAAAAAAAAAAGATTCGTTTCCGCCCTCAAATGTGGGGTTGCCATATTTGCTGTGGTAATTTTACACAATACAGATTGCTATTGTGACAACTTGCCCCAGACAGTGACAATATGCCCCACTAGAGATGAATTATACTGTACAAACGTTTTCAGAGCAACAATTCTGGTATATCAAGAAAAACATAATCTAAAAAAATCAGTTTCTACACAGAAACCGACTTTAAAATCTGTGTGAATAAGCAGAATTTGAAGCGATAAAAAGCTGATAAATACAAACCTGTGACCTCACAGTCTATCTTAATGCAACAAGTTATGTTTCTTGGCAACAGCAAACAAACACAATCAGAATGATGAACTGTTTCAAAACTGTTTCAATAATTATCCTGATTATTGTTATTATATAGCTATTGCATTAGTTTTTCAAAAACAAGAACATTTATTACTGTGGTTTTTAAGAAGGTTTAACACACAACATTAATATTATAGATTTAACCGCACTGACATTATTAAACGAGAACAAAATTGGAATTGAATTCTGACTTCTTATTATTATTATCTGATTCATTATTAAACTGAATTGAATCAACATTACCTCATTACCCGCTTTGAAACAATCTGAAAGGGCTGTAGAAATGAATGTGACTTAAACATGATAAAATCAGTGTAATGCACAAACCTTTGTTGGTCATTGCATTAAATTCTATTTCATTATTTGTTTCTTTTTTCCTAGTACACTGTACTAAATGGGCAATGCCTTTTTAAAAAGGTGACCACCCCAGCGACAGCTTTCGTACCTTTTTTCTGAGCATGTAAATTGAATTCAACTTGTGCAATTAAGCATGCAACAAAAATGACAAACAATATAGTTAATATACTGCTTAAAGCATTTCTTTTATGTTTTACATACAGTATATTTTTTTATAGTAAGGATATATGGTTAATGCACAGTATGCTATAAGCTGTACACAGAATTTTATGAACTTTGCTGTTTTATTCTGATGTTGGGTCAGATCCACCTGCCCCGAAACCCGCTCTTAGACTTCATGGCAATAACCACGAAAAGAACATCTCAGATCTACCTGACAGTCTCAATCGGAGCAGCTTTCAGAGTTTAAGGTGTCAGGACAAGTGAGGATGAGGCCTGTTTATGCAGCAAACACGGAGCGTTTGAAGATCTGAGCGGGGGCTGATTTGTCAACAGGAAGGGAAAAGTCAACAGCCAATCAAAAGAGATGTCGTTTGCACATCACTGAATGGAAATGAGGTCAGTTAGGCAGCTGAGAACTTTATGACATCTACCTCACAAAGATGAGGATGAGCTGAGCTTTGATATGAATGAAGTGAGTGACTCAAAAAACACCATGTTCATGCCAGATCTTGCTATTTTTGACGAGACTTAATGTTGTTATTTTCATATCAGCTTTGTCTCCATTGTTCTAAAATACCAAGAACATCAGAGAATTCTTCATGTAAAATTCTTAAATTCAGAAATAAATCTGTCATGCAGTATCACTGCAAAAAACAACAACAATGATTGGAATAAATTTTTTATTAAAATAAAAACTTCTACTTTAAAATTTCTTGTTTAGTTCACTGTTTGCTGTCTTTAGGATCTTTTGTAAATTTTACTATCGATTAATAATTAATTTGGCGTAGGGAGAACTTGATGAGAAATATTTTAGCTTGGATTGAGATTTCTAATACTTTGAAAATCTCTTAAAGAGACACACGTGAGTCTAGGAGAGACAGCAGAGCTATTAAAGAGATCTCATTTGTGATCTGTGTTTGTTCCTGCAGTACTTTCTCATAGAAGAGAGTCACACCTGTGTGATGCACCTGTTGGTGCTTCAGGATCATCAGGTGGGCTGTGTGAACTGTGGGAAGCTTTATGGTCTAGTCTCATTAACCCTGAAAAAAAGAACACACACTATTTTTGCATCTTACTGTTTTAATCTTCATGTGAAGCTCAGAAAATCCTGCAGAAGTGTCTTTAACAATTAAAATCAGTCATGCTGTAAAATCATGTTTGATTCTACAGATTTGGCCAGAGGAGGGCGACCTTGTCCCTTCTAATGCAGGAACCCAACAGCTGAAGTCCATCTGTGAGGGATCTGCAAAGAAAACTTTGGAGAATGTAAAGAGAATTTAGTATGAGTAGATCGTGGCTAGTTTATCCTTTCTGAACAGCAGGGGTTGTCAACATTATTACGTTACACTAATTTCCTTGTCTCTCATTTAACACACTTACCTTTACAACAGCGTTCTGGATTCACTGCAGCACTTAACTGTGCCAAAATAAAAAAGATTTTCATTGTTAAATGATATTTTTTTGCTTGTTAGAATCATGCCAAAACGAAATAAGATGTTATTTCTTTCAATTACACCTTTAAAGGTGAAATGTGTACTTCCTGCACCATTAGAATCAACAAATGTTTTAAACAGGATGTATTCATTTTTGCATGCATAGATGAATTTATAAATAGTATATCTTTTGCAAAAAAAGATGATTCACATTTAAAGTTACTGAATAAATACACCTGTCCCCTATAAAGTCTAAAATGAACCAATTCATGGATGCATTAATTTGTAAAAGTTCATTTGCATGTAAAAACACTTTAAAGTTATAAAACAGACACTTTCTCTGATGCATGCATACACTTTAGCCTAAAATAAACTAGCATAAACCATCCATCTATAAACGTGCAGCGATGCATGTGTTTTAAAAACAAGTTTCTTTTTCCAAGCAGAGTGATTCATTTTTAAAATGCTATACATGCATATAAACTTCAGAAATCAGCATCAACTACACATTTATGTAAATGCATTATTGCATGAATTTGTTTGTAAAGTAGGTTTTCTTTTTGAATGTAAGTTAAAACAAACACACTTTCTTACATATGCATAACATGCCATGAACACAAACACACACACACAAAAGTGTCTGTACTGCAGTACCTCTATGAATCTCCAGGGGTCCCGAGACAGAGGGAACAGGATTGGCATGTGACCCAGATCAAACCTGAACCCATGAGTCATCAGCTCTCTTGTGTCTTACACACAAACGTCACCTACTGTGCCATGGCTCTGATGCTCTTTTAACTCTTAAAAAGAGTTCACACTAATCACAGATTCTAGTGGGGACCGACAAAGGCCCCCAAAGTTCAAAGGTCGCTCTTCCTGAGCACCGTTCCCAAATCTCCTCCACAGAGACCTGCAACCGTCAATTTAATAAAACCCTCCAATATAACATTCTGCTTACTGTTGCAACCTGCTGAGATTGGACAGAAGCCTGCAGGTAAAAGCTTAATAAGACCTCACCACCACACACTAGTGCCGTTTTTACACGGCTAATAATATAAGCGCCGTAGCCCCTGAGAGTAGAGAAACAGGCAGAGAAAGCCGACAAGCAGATATTAACCACCTTGCTTTATTACAAACAGCCTCCATTACTGCTAAAGATAGCCGATCCCTCGCTACCGCAGGGTCTCGAGTGTAGCGGAGGGGGGAAAGGACGCTGCCGTTAGCCGGTAATTTAGGATGAGAGGGAGCGCTCACGATATTGATCTTAGCTCGGCTTTTGCTGAGCAGAGTGGAAAAAAACGAGAGTCAGAGAAGGTAGGAGGCATCTGAGCGATCCGATTGGCTCCCGGATCTATTATCTTATACCCCGGCTGACTCGGCCGTCCTGTGGCAGCGGTCTGCCTTCTATTGTTATGTTAAGTATACTTTATTAGCAGCTCGCAGTCTACTTAGCAACAATTCATAGAGGGTTTCTAATGCAGATGGGGAGTTGTATGGGAGAAAGCATGGGTTTGACAAAAAAAAAAAAAAAAAAAAAAAGGCCTCATTACACATATATCCACTGAAAAAGAAAGAAAGAAAGAAACATTACATGCATCCATGGAAGGATTACAGTGGAGAATTTAAGATCCCTTTGCAGGTGCAAAATAAATCAAAAAGTACCATTTTAAACAGCATTTTCTAACTATTTATAATTTTAGAATTATTACTTTGCATGTCTTTTCCTTTAAAAAGACTTTTAATGCCAGTACCATTTAAAATGTGTTTAAACCAAAAAAACAAAACAAACAAACATGCATATACATCCTGAAATAAATGAATGAATGCATGTATATAAAGATATTTAGGCTTCATTGCCAAGAAAAATAATATATATATAAAGTATTATGCATGCCATGTCATTTCATGCTAAAAAAATTAGCACAAAACACCCATTTATAAAAATGCATTAGCGTATGCATGCATAAATTTGTAAAACAACTTTTTGCGTGTCAAAAAAAAAAGACTCTTTAATGAGTTTCTGGAGGTCTATTTGTGTTTAGCGACACTCTTGCTTGTCTACTGCAGTTTATTATTTGCCGTTGATTTGATTTTGCATTGTGTAAATGACAAGATTGATGGCATGGGCTGCTCCTGACAGACCTCTCTGCTCTCACACATGAGCTCACCCTCCCTCTCTGTCTCCAGTTAATGATCTTCATATTAAGATCACTTTAGGACCCAGAAGTGGAGAGGGGCCCGTCCCACATGGGGGCCGCCTTTGTGTCTGGATAGACACAGGGGAGACTGGAGACATTAACACCACCTCAAATCATGCAATGATCCCCACCACCCCCGGATACACACATACACACACATTTCTTGTAGTAAACATGCTATTTTACATGCATATTGCACACTTTGCTACTCATTACTAGTTGCATTATCTCTGTTTATGTTTTAAGGTGATTTTGAACTTGACATTTCAATCGCCTTATTTTTTTGTGAAGTTCCCATTTTGCACACAAATTCACCTATGCACACACACACACACACACACACACACTCAGACAGATCTGGCCAATCATAAATGAAGCGTTAAATGAAGAAACCTATAGTACTGCTCTCTAGGGACAGAGGGTCTCTTACACAAAAGGAGCGTCCCGTCTGAGATGGCTCTGTCATTAGCTTTTGGCTCCGCCTCAACACTTCAGCAGCCAATTAAAGGTTACCCTCGATCTGCTGCACTGTCAGACGAGGCCAACCGAAACCACGCCCATTTATGACAGCAACAATGCTGCTTTTCAACAATGTCTCTTCCTTTGCTTCAAGCGCCATTGTGAAGTGTTAAGAGAAATCAAACTCAGTGCTGATGATAAAACAGGTGGAGAAAGACTGCCAACACATCATCCTAGCATTATGGCAGGATCTTTTGCATGGACTAAAATCAATAGCATTGTGTGCAAATTCATTTTTATAATCTATTTGCATCAGAGTTTAAAGAGAATACGTTAAAGCTGAGTGGTTATCAAAAATATAGCAAACACAAATCCAATGTCCAATTCATATCCCCAAATAAAACTTTGACTGTACTGAGGATCTTTACATATCTGTAGGAAAATATAACACGCTTATATAGGCAGTGTTTAGTAAATGGTCATTTTAAAGCTTGTCTAGTGCACTAAACGTGTGTGTTCCTGTTGTACATGCTGAACCATTTTGGCTGCTCTGGTAAAAACCACTAACCAATCTGGCTCAGATAAAAGTGTGCAAAACAAAATGAGGGAGTCCACTTAGTGTTTCAATGATGCAAATACACTGTTCTAGAGATGCCAAAATTAGCAGTCAACAGGCTTGTGATTGGACGACTGAACTTCTATCTGATGCACAATGCATCTGGCATTCTTCTTACATCACTTGCATAGATTACTTCCAGTTTCACAATACGAAATAAGAGAACAGCATGAAGCCAACAGCTATAGCTACTGTGAAGACTGATATACTCTGTTGTACTGAATTTGGATTATAATATCTCAAGCTCCTAGCAAAGCAAAACAACAAAAAAGCATCGCATTTCAATTCATGTCAGCCATTACACAACTTTCACACACTCTCTTTTCACTATCACACCGTTTTGAGCGAACGCACATCAAAAGTTGCCATCAATCTGTGAGGAGAAGCGGTGTTGTCTGTGTTTCCAGAGCTTGTTGTCTGTTTAAGGGAAGATTTATGGCATCTAACTTCACGATGATAGGTTTTATAGCATAACAAGTACTGTTGTCCCAATCAGCCACGCGGATGATGGATCTGTTGTTGGAGTGAGAGACAGTGCGACTGAACGAGGAACTCTTGCTGCTGAAATGATGAACCTCACAAAGCAAGATTGATGCTCTGCCCCGGACAGCGTATGAATTAACATCTCCCTCTCGCTTGTTTACACGCTCTTCCCCTTTCCTTCCTGCTAACATTGGCTTTCTAATCAAATCAGATCAAATCAACAGTGCTTTGCCGCTGTGATTGTCAAACTAGCACCGGAGCATTTGTATGAATTAATTAGCATTAATATAATCGGCGGTAACAGTGATAACTGCATAAACATGAGAGGTGCTCATTATTTATACTGTATATGGATAACGGGGTGCTTCTAATGTAAGAAATGTGACCATCATCGAGTTTTACGGCGCTAATGTGAGCTTTTTGAAATGACAGTCACGTACAAGTACATACAGGTTCTGTTACCTGTTGAGTTCATGCCGGTAATATCTAGAGATGAGCTCTGGTTTTTACTAAAGCATTTTGTGTGCTACAGCTTTTATTATGTGGTTTAATACCCAGAAGACTGTGGGCTTGATACTCTGTGCTGCTCCTATTCTGCTGTGCAGATATTTCATTTGTGAATATGGTACATGTATTGGTAGTGTTTCCCACTGCAAATATCACAGTAACTACTATACATATTTTGGGTTAAAGAAAAAAAAAACCCCACAAAGAAACCACTTAGTCATTACCAAAACACCCGAGCAATGCACTACATGCCGCCATTAACACCCTAGGAACCTCATTGACTTGATGCTTTTAAAAAAAAACTAACGAGAACACTCTAGCAACCACAAAAAATATCCTGTAAACTATATATCCTATATATCACCCTAAACAACACAGCAACCCCATACAACCCAACCACTCCAGCAACCTCATAACACCCTATAAACCACCCAGATCAACACAGCAACCACATAGCAAGACCCTATAAACCACTCAAAACTAGGGCTGCACGATATTGGGAAAAAATTACATTGCGATATATTTTTTTCCTGCGATATATATCGCGATGTGTACAAATTTATGTTCATCAGCATCATCCTTTTTGTATCCAAAATTAGGGCTGCACGATAATCATCGAGTGATTTGTATTGCGCATCGTGTCAATAAAGCCAGTTTTGCAAGCAGTAAATTCCATCAGGTGCTAGATTTTACATTGAGCCGCATTCACCAGGCAGAGCCGTTGTTCACGGACGAGCTGCGCAAATTCGGATTTTGATTTTGAAATTGTGATTTTGACACTTCATGCAAAGTATCTCTTTTTGGTCAACATCCTCCTTTTTGTAGCCGGAATAGTCCCAAATAGATGATATCGACTTTCTTTTTGTTACAAAATCATTTTTTTGCGGCGGATTCTCTTCGTCGCGCATTTTTAGCAGTGAATGTTGGCCGTGAGCGGTGAGCAGCGGCACAGCGAAACAATCACTGTGCAGGCCCGCGGAACGTGCATGTCACTCCAGCAACAAGCCATACAACAAACTCGTGCTTACTGTGTGCTACTGTTCTCTAAATACACCATGGGCTTCTACCCTTCACATCGTATGTTCCGGCGATGTGACTATCGTTCACGCGCACATCGCGATATCAATGTCAAAACAGAATATCGTTCAGCCCTACTCAAAACGTCCCAGTAACCACATATTCCACACAAAACACCCTAGCAACCACACAGCGATATCCTATATATGGCAGCACGTCCCAGCAACCACATAACATCACCCTTTATGCCACCCAGAACAGCCCAGCAACCACACAGTTATGCCCTACAAACCACCCATCCCAGCAAACACACAGCATTACCCTTTATGCCACCCAGAACACCCCACCAACCACATAGCAACACACTATATACAACCTAGAACAGTCCAGCAACTACACAGCCACACCCACGAACCACTAAAACCCAGCAACCACATAGTATAACCCTTATATGCTACCCAGAATGCCCAATCAACCACAAAGTTATGCCCTACAAACCACCCATCCCAGCAAACACATATATACACTGTAAAAAAAATCTGTAAAATTTATGGTAAAAAACTGGCAGCTGTGGTTGCCAGAATAAAACCGTGAAAAATACGGTAACAGGATTTTTTTGTGTTACGGTTTTATGTTAAATTTACAGTTAAATACCTTAATTTCTATTATCAAACCGTAATAACTGATACAATATAAATATAACAACCTTTAAAGTATTGAAATCTATTTTGTACCTTTGATATACACTGATAACTACCAAATGCAGGTGGTGATGAGAAAGTCATAAGATGAACCACAGCTCATCATAAGAAGCTTATAATTAGTACCTTGTATAGAAGGAGCTCAGTGTCATTCACACAAACACTAAACACCATCATGGTAAGAATTATTAAACTGAAATGTGCAATAAATATTCATTTAACAACATTACATATAACATACAAACCTAATAAACATAACCGATACAAAAAAAAACTAAGTAAAAAAAAACATCAAACTCAAACAAAATTTAAAATGCAACACAGGAAATTCTGGTAATGTCAGTTTATGGTATTTGCCTGTAAATTTAACAGGAATTTACTATTAACCATCTAACAGGTTTTTACCGTTAAAATCACGACACAGAACACCCTAGCAACCACAAAGCATTACCCTACATGACACCCAGAACACCCTAGCAACCATCTAAAAGTGAACATCTTTATTTGGTCTCACTGCTGTCTATTAGCAACAACTGAGCAATACGAGAGATCTCTGGGAACAGGACAGATGTCTGACATAAGTGAGAGATGGACGAAGGTTGAGCAAAAGCTACAGGCAGACGATATCTCGGTGCAGACTTCAGGAAAGTACACTGGGATCAACCTAGCAAGAATTAGCAGTGTTTATTTGATTTATTCTGGGGGTTAAAACTTTGTGTGAAAGCACAACAGGCCTCCAGCTTCAAACAGCTCAACTAGTGCTGGGAGACAAGCGCCGCGCGTTTCTACTCGGCCACGCTCTTGGAAAAACAGAAAGAGGGAAAAACTCTTCGCAAAAGACTAACTGGATTAACCGTCATGCTTTATTTCAGCAACGGAAATATCATCTTCACATAGAGTCGAGCACGAGGGCCGGACGGCACAGATGAAGATGTAAAAATACAGGCATCAGGAGAATTTTGTCATAAAGAAGCCACACGTGACTTGTCTTTCCGAACACTTCAAAAGCTCCTGCCGTGGAATCAGCACAGCTTTGATCTGGAAGACTGTGGCCGCATCCGATTGGCTTTGCTGGCACTCGGTGACAGAGCGGAAGACAGAAAGAGAAAGACAGAGAGAGGGAGAGAGAGAGATAAAGCGGCAGAGATGCAGAGAGGGGAAAGCAGGTCAGTGGACAGCCGCCTCCAGGGAGGAGCGTGAGGGGTGAGAAGATTAGGAATGCCAGACTGACCACAGCAAGTGGAAGGGAACAGATGTCCAGGGTCCCACGACTCCCAGGGGACGGAGACGGACACTGCACAGGAATCCCCCCATAACATACAAACACAGACTCTGGACACAGTCAGCAGGGAAACATGCCCGGATGCCCCCTCCAGTTAAATCCTCTCTGGTTGAAGGATGGATGCTCGTTTAAGCGAGAAAAGTCTCTGGTGGTCCTGTTCCACCTTAAAACATCTCAAATACTGCATCTTCCTTCACTGCAACATAAAAACTACACAGATGCTAATAAATCTACTGAAAGCGAAAAATAAGGGCCCCTATAAACCATCCAAACACCCTAGCAACCAAAAAGAAAAATTTTACACTTTAGTAACCACATAACAACGTCTAAACCACCTTAATTACCCCAGCAACCACATAGTAACACCTAAACCACATTAAACACCCTAGCAACAACACACAATACCTAAATAACGTTGTACAGTTCAGAAACCGCATAACGCCTAAACCAACTTACTGTAAATACCCTAGCAACCACATAGCAACATCTAAACAACCTTAAAGGAATAATTAACCTGTAAGGAGCGAATTTATTCAAACCTCTTTAAATCAGTCGGGACGACTCAGTAGCCAGAGCAGCCCATAGTGTGGTGTGTCTATGCTCCATGCCATGTAATTCCAAAAATAAGGTTTGCATCTCTTACTCTTAGATTAATCTTTGGGAATTTGATGTTTTGTATTAAATTAATTTGATTCTGAATTGGCTAGCTGGCGGGGGGCTTTCTATTGTTGGGATCTCATGCTTTCTGTCTGTAACTGGCTCAACATGTTATAGTTTTAGTAATTGACTTCTAGTTTTGATGTAGTAAATGATGTACTGTAGTGATGCTAGTAAAAGACCGAACATGTGTTAAACCTTCAACTAGGACTCTGGGTTCTGCTTTTTGGGCCAGAGCTGGACCTTACAACCCCCAAAATGAAAATTCTGTCATCATTTACTCACCCTCAAGTAGTTCCAAACCTGCATGCATTTCTTTGTTCTGCTGAACACAAAGGGAGATATTTTGAAGAAAGTTTGTATCCAGGCTGTTTTGGGTCACCATTGACTTTCATAGTATTTTTTCCCCTACTATGGAAGTCAATGGCGACCAAAACAGCAAGACATAAAATAATTAAATATCTATTGGTTTGAAAATCAATTTAAAAACGTCTCAATCTCATAGACAACTTTCATGGCCTCTCGTTGATAGCTCAATTATCTCTCCTAGACCATTTTAAAATACAATGCGTAACAAAAGAACTTTACATGAAGTAGGCTTATTTTTTTCCTCTTTTTCTCAGCATCTTAAACTTTGTCTGCAATCAACAGTCAGAGATCTGAATACGAACATTCATTTATAGCTTACTTTATGAGAACTATTGACTCACATACTCTGTCTATTATTATTATTATTACTATTATTATTTAGGAGAAAGATCTGAGACAAAGCTGACACTTAATTGAATGATATCTTCTTTCTGTGGCGACGTGTCCCACTTCTATTTGTTAGTGGGAGAGCTCAGCTGTTGGTTGTGGAGTCTGTGGTGCGTGAGAAACGAGGGATGTGGGGAGAGTTTGGAGAGCGTGATTAACTCAATTAACAGCAGCACAGTCTAACGTGTCAAAGAGGAGGATGAGAAAGACAGTCATACAGTATGAAGAAGAGGACGGATGGATGGATGAAGTGTGAGAGGCTATAAAACACAACTTCCACCAGCTGTGAAGAACAACTTCCTATGATCTCCTACAGTAATTCTGCAATTTTCTCCCCCCCCACAAACTCCGCCTCCACATTTGTTTAAATCTTTTAAACTTAAAATGTATTTTTTACATTTATGAATTGATAAAAGAATACTTGAGTGTTGGTATATTTTTACAAAATGTATTCAATATTTTGTTTTAAATTGAATATTTTGATTACATATTTATAAATATTTTAAATATTTAATATTTATTATTTTTACAGATTCATTAAACCATTGTTTTTTTGAGACAAATATTTGCCAGTGTCCTATTTTTCTGTCCTACATGCATCAATAGCAGACGAAGTCAACCAATAAAACTGGTTCTTCATCATAATGCAATATTACACTGTAAGGTCCGATACTTTGGGTAGCGGATGTTGTGTTTAGCTTCTAGCACGCTGGGGAAAAAGCTTGTAATTTCTGTTTTGGAT
>JAUCMU010000126.1:294949-330639 GCA_032275025.1 Enteromius treurensis
AACATCCGGCAATGTGTCGACTCGGGAGAGGCAAAGAGGTCTATCTTGGCCTCTCCGAAGTGATTCCAGATCAGCTGGACTACCTGGGGGTGGAGCCGCCATTCTCCAGGGTGGGTGGTGTGCCGTGAGAGCTGATCCGCTGCACGGTTGAGAAGCCCTGTTTCTGAGATGTCTCTGGGCAGCCAGCCTGGCTTCGTGTGCTTCGGCTGGGGTCGGAGCAGATGGTACTGGTACCACAGCCGCGGGGCGCAGGCGGAGGAGCACTCGGCGAACGGGAGGCCGCCCGTCGAGGCTAGATGTGCGACATCGCCTCCGTCTGCTGCTGTACTGCCGCGAACTCCTGGGCCAAGTCCCCGAGAGTGTCGCCGAATAGGCCGGCCTGGGAGATGGGGGCATCGAGAAAGCCTTCCTTCTTGGTGTCTGGCACCTGCGCCAGGTTCAGCCAGAGATGGCGTTCCTGGACCACCGCAGTGGACATCACCTGGCCAAGGGCGCAGAGTTCCCGCATCACCCCTTGGTCAGGGCCGCGCTCGTGCAGCTCCTTGAGAGCCTTCGCTTGGTACACTTGCAGTGTAGCCATAGCATGCAAGGCAGTGGCAGCCTGCCCAGCAGCACTGTAAGCCTTGCCTGCGAGAGCGGACGAGAGCTTACAGGCCCTGGACGGAAGACGAGGTTGGCCCCGCCATGAAGCTGCGCAGCGCGGACACAGATGGACCGCCACGACATGCTCCACTTGAGGGATTCCCTTGTACCCCCTGGCTGCACCGCCATCGAGCACGGCGAGGGCCGAAGGGCTTGGGCGCAAGCGTGACGAGTAAGGGGCTCGCCACGACCTGGTCAGCTCTTCGTGCACCTCCGGGAAGAAAGGCACTGGGGGAAAGGGCGTCTGATTTTACGGAAGACATCTCTACCTCACGGAGTCACTTTTATTTATATAGCACTTTTAACAATACAGATTGTAGCAACACCTAGCAACACGTTAAAAATTGCTCTTTCTTCCTGGTCGCCCAGGGAGACCCAACGCGGCAACTCCGTGCACTCAGGGGTCTTTGCTCACTGGATAGCAATGGCTGGCACAGCTTGCCTTGAAAAAGGCGACCAGCCCGCAGGATCCGCTGACAGCCACCCAGAAACGCTGACAGACAAGAGAGCAGGATTTGCGGGAACTTCTTGCAACACTCCGTCAGGATTAGAAGGGATCACGAGACTTCAAGGCAACGGCTCTGAAGCGAAAATCTGCAGGTGCACTGTGCGCGTGCCCTCTTCGAGTTCCCATATGTAACGTCGAAGTGATTCGACTGAAAGGGTAACTCCTTCACGTATGGTCAATGATTATTCATTCATATCAAGAAAAAAACATGTCACTTTTAGTTATAAGACTTGCAAGAACTAATTGCCATTTGATATCATCAATATCAACCATGATATCTACTATGTTTAGGTATTAATGACTTAAATTAGACTCTGAAGTACAAATCATGCTATTATGTTAAAATTGTACTTGTTGTACCTTTAAGAAAAATAAATGGTGTCTTTTTGAGCTGGAGAGGGTAAAAACATCTGGATTGTTCTTCTACAATTTGGCCCCATCTGAATCAAGATGAGAGTGAATATTTTTAGGCGTGTTATGCTTTGAGATGAGATCTTTGTTTTGACAACTGAGCAGTTAGGTTATTTGTAAGGAAAGCAGACTTTCACCTGAGCTTGCTAAGCTGCACAGCGTCCGAGAGCAAGAGTGAAAATTGCCCATGACATCAGGAAGCCTGAGCTCCTCTGTAAGATGATGCTCATCATGTTGATGAATGACAGCGATGACATCATCTCGCTCGTGTCGAGTTATTAACTGGAGCTCTCGCTTGTCGCAGCTTTGAAATCGGAGGGGGATGACTATTACATCAACGGTGCCTGGACCATCGACTGGCCCCGCAAATTTGACATCGCAGGAACAGCCTTCCACTACAAGAGGCCGACTGATGAGCCCGAGTCACTTGAGGCTTTAGGGGCCACCACTGAAAATTTGGTGGTTATGGTGAGTCGAACTTTATTTATTTTCGAGGATACAGTAGTGTTTTTAGTCCTAGTGTTTTATGTTGGAAATGTGGCCTGGCAGGTCCTTCACGTGAGCAACACTATGAAAAATAATTAAATAATAAATATAAAATAATAATAAAATAACTAAATAATAAATAGAAATATGGAAGAACACTTCCATGTGGGAAACTTGACTTGCATCTTATTTGTGTAATTCTACTTTCTCTCTTCTACATGTTTTGCATGTCGCTTCTCCACTTTCAGTAAAAGTAACTTATTTAGTCACTACATTTTTTTTGTAAAATAGATTTTATGTTGGGGCTAGTGTTATACAAATACATTCATTGCACAGTTACTGAATTTGTTTGACAATGTTGCTTGCTTGTTAAAAAGAAAGCATAAAAAACTCATCAAATTTCATATTTATATAAAAGATGTAAAGATGTTACTTGTTAAAATGTTACAAGTTTTAGTAAAACATTTTTTTTACATTACAGCTGGTGTGACAACACAAAGTTATTTGGAAGTACATAATGTACTGTAAATATCCAGCTATATTTGCTTAATCAGTTATTAGTTGTTAAAACATGCAAGTTAATTACTGTAGTTATTAGTTATGTAACGTTTGAAAGGTTTTTTGTAAAACTGTATTTGTACACAATGGTTATTGTTTTAAAACAAAAAACAAAAATTCGGAAATGGTTTATTTGCTTAGATATTATTACATGTTAAAATGTAAAGTTTTTGAAAGTATATACTGTAGCAGTTATTTGACAGTGCTTTAGTACGTATTAATTATTTAAAGTTTTAATAAAATTGTGTTCTTTACATTATTGCTGCTATTACAACACAAAGTTATTTGAAAGTACATAACGTAAAAATATCCAGCAATGTTTGACTGATCAGTTATTAGTTTTTAATACATGCAAAGTTAATTACTGTAGTTATTAATTATCTAAAGTTTTAAAATACATTTTTACATAATGTTCAGAGTTCTAAATCACAAAGTTTGTAGTTGACCTAAGTGTTAACAAATTGTTTGTTTGATCAGATATTAGTTAAATCCCTTAAATATTAAACTTTTTGTAAATTATTTGTTTAGTGAAAGTACATAATGCAATTGCTTAACTAGTTATTAGTAGGGATGTAACGGTATCAAAATTTCATGGTACGGTATTAATTGATTCATTTACATAAAAAACTAAACGAATAAAGAGGCTCTAAAAAAGTGCCAGAAGTGTTTATTAATAACAAAAATTATTAAACCTTCCACACATCCAATTTAAAACCCGCTTTAGATTGCTAGATGACATCATATATCAATTTGCATATTCATTACGTCAGTGCATCATATTATCTTGCTTCTCTGTGGTCACATATTGTTACCCAATGCACCCTAATTCTCAATATAACTGTTTTCACTGATATATTTAATGGTTTCTGTTGTCAGAAAAACTGAATGAATATGAAATAGTGACTAAAAAGAACCCCATCATAAGGACTACTGAACTAGCTTATTTATAACCGAGCATTGTCTGATGAAACCAAGTACACATAAGATATAGACAATGGCTATGCTGTGACTTTGGCTATATTTGCATGTAAAATAGAGTTAGAAGCAACATAATATCTATTTTAACTGAAAGACCTGCTCCTCTCAGCTGCTCGCTGAACAGACGCAGAGAGAGGTGTGTACGCGTGCGCTGGGAGAACAAGAGCTCACGCAGCACTACCAGACACTCGCTGAGGTTTGTCCAAGCAGTCTCTAGATTTGGCGCTAGTCGCTTTTAGGGAAAAATGTTGCCAAGGTGGTCTGAAAAGTCACTAAATATAGAGGCTAAGTTGGCAACACTGATCTGTAGCGTCAACAGACTGGAAAGAATGATGGCCACGACTGGGCTGATGGGAATTGTAGTTCCCGCTACCTCCCGTTCACTCCATTCACCTGAGCAAACTTTTCTCAGAAGACCTAGCGTTTTATCGAGTCATGCGACCACGGTATTATCCAAAAAATGTGATATTGCGGTACGACGGTATTTACAATAACGTTACATCCCTAATACATATATATATATATATATATATATATATATATATATATATAAGATCTGTAAGGTTGCAAAGACTAAAATCTAAGATCTTCTTTATATAAAAGTTCAGACTCAACCATGGCTTCCTAAAACATGCCCACGTCTACGTCATAGTGTTGGAAGATTTGCATAATACTACTCAAGATAGCTGGCCAATCAGAGCACACTTTGCTTTTCAGAACAATGAGCTTTGTACAAATCAAAGCAGTTCAGAATCAACAGTTCAGTTCAACAATAATGTAAGATATGTAGAAAATATTGTGTATTTTGAACCCTAAACCGCATTAACACATTGCATTACACCAAATACACCAAATAATGGTATAGGATGGTCATATGAACCCTTTAACAAACTAAAACTGACCTTTAGTTTAAATAAAATAATTTTTTATATATATATATATATATATATATATATATATATATATATTTAAAGTAATAGTTCAATAGCTGCTGCGAATCTTGTGTTGGTCTAACAGTAGTGCAGCAAGTGTTTTCATCTAGTAATAGAGTCAAAACACATCCAGTGGACCATGATCTAGTGCTTCCACCCATAATGCTTTGTGGTGCTCTTAAGATGAGGTATATTCCCCAGAGTACGTGTGTGTTTGTGTGTTATGGCTGGAGAGTGTTCTGTTGTGAGCATTACTTGGGAATAAACCACTGCCGGCATCTGGGTTTGCATCCCACCGGGACCCTGGATCCCAAGGCCCCTGCGGAGGTCTGGGTTTTGGGTTAGGCGTGCATGAGGGGAGGGGGGCAGATCCTCACTTGGGAATTAATGTGTGTCAGAAGCAGACTGTAAACACACTGGAGACGCTTCCAAAAACCGCGACACTTCAGTACTGTACTGCTCTCCTAATTGGCCCTCACCACGAAAATACTCATTGCTGTCGAGGCCTATGAGCCTATCAAATCAAACTGTGGGGTTTATGTAACACGTGTTTCTGTAGCTCAACTTGTAGAGTACGCCGAGAGCAAACCCAAGATCACGGGCTCGTTCCCCAGAGGATGCATGTATGATAAAACACTCGAACGCAATAAAAAATGGCTTTTGATAAAAATCAGTCAAATACATCAGTGTAGGAGTGAAGAGGTCAGAACAGGGTTAATCCAATTCATGCAATGAACCAAAAATAGCGTACAATATATTTAGCAATTATTTGAAAAAATTACTAGCAATTTATGAGATGGTGTTAAAGAAATGGCAGTTAACACACCGAATTAAACATGAAATTTAATAAAAAGATTTTGTTGTAAAACATACAGTACTCCAATAATCTCTAATAATCTTAATTACAATGTGATTTTTTTATTATTATTATTATTTTTATATTTTCAGTTTTAATTTGAGCAATTTAGTAGTGCTGTCAAACAATTCATCACCATCAATTGCATCCAAAATAAAAGATTTTGTTCGCATAATATATGTGTACTCTGTATGTTCATTATGTATATATATAAATACATATGCATGTATTCGGTGTGTAACGGTTCAAAAAACCCGTTAAATGCTCCTATTAAATGCTCCTTATAAAAAATGAAATGTAATATTGTAGTAGTTATAAACTAATAGAAAGAAAAGAACAATTTTCTAAAAAAAAATGGAGCTCCGTTTCAATAATTTTTTAAGCGTTTATTTTTTTTTTTTTTAAGTTCAGAAAGATGAGTGTGCCCACATTTTCTTCAGACTGCACAGATTGTGTCTTCAACACACGGGCCGCTGTTGTGCTTCAAATAAAGACGGTCACAATCTTTCTGTTCTTTGCTAAGAGGGCTCAATAACATTTAGCATTCTGTTAAAACCCAAATTAAAATCCGTGGCTATAAATGTACGGATTGCTGCCTGTCTGCCTGAATACCGCGCGGATAGTTTGTAATGTGCGTGTTTCTAGATTTTGTCTGTTTGGGGGTGGGAGGGGCAATCAGCATGTTGCCTGTCCCGTCGTTTGCACTGCCTTGTTGAGCGTGGCACTGAAAACATGATATTTTACACACTTTATTCTCTTTTTTCAAATATAAAAGTATTAGTCTAAATTGTTCAGTTTGTAATGTGTACCGAAAGCCTCGTACCGAACGGTCCAATACAAATACACGTATCGTTACAGCCCTAGCATGCATATATTTCAGGAAAATAGGTTGTATTTACATATAAAATATATTTATTTATATAACTTATATGAATATAGCTTATATGAATAAAAATAAAGACATGAAATATATGTATGTGTGTGTGTATTCACATATACATAATAAATATACACAGAACACACACCTATTATACAATCAACTTTTATTTTGTATGTGATTAAAAATAATAGAACTAATATTTCTATTTATTTTTATTAATTTACTTTAGTACTTTTACTTAATTTCAGATAGTTTCTCATTTTCGTTCAAGGTTTGTAAACTTTCATCTAGTATTTCCATTTAATTTAAGCTCGATTTAATGAAAATTAGTAGGACGCACATGTTCAACGCATTTTGCTCCACCTGACTTTTTATTTCTATAGAAAAACCTAAATTTTGCACTGGACAACTCAATGTTAATTACTTAAATAAACAGAATACAGAATATACTGCGCAGTGTGCCATTAAAACAGTGAGAAAGAATAAAATGATAGAAAACATGTCAGAACTGTGTGTGTATGTGTGTCATTCTCACCTTAGACACCATTTTATTTTGTCTGGAGGGAATCACGGCTTTGGTTTTATTGTGCATCACTATCTTTCCTCCTAAAAAACATTAGCAAACAGAGAAAGATAGATATAGTCAGACAGTAACAGAAACAGACAATAAACTGTATAATAAAAATCACCAAAATTGTGATCAACTTATAATGGAAGTCAATGGGGCATGGCATTAAGATGAAAATATTATAATATACATGCACTGTAACACTCATGTAATAACTTTGTAGCAAAATCCATATAAGATACTTCTTTTAAACACTGCCCAACATCTTGCCCCATAGACGTCCATTGTGACTGTAAACACAATATTTGAGACGAATCAAAATGATTAACTGTGTACATAAACAGACTGCATTGATTCCGGAATATTCCTAAGAGGAAAGAAAACAACAATAACCCCAAGACCTGAAAATTAAAATAAAACACAGACAAAATATCGAGATGTGAATCCACAAATTGCCCATTTTTCAAACTAAGTTTACTTCTCTATTCATATTTGTTTATGTAGATTCAGTAATACACATTTCCCCTGTAAAACCCTTATTAAATTTAAAATATTCCAAACAGCTCATTTTTCCCTTTTCTCCTTTGTGAGTGGCTCTGAAGAATATCTAGAATAACTTTTTCAGCTCTCTCCCTTAAAAAAAAAAAAAAAAAATTCATTCACAACTTCTTTCACTCTGTCTTTGTTATACTTTCATTAATATTTTCTTTATTTCAGGTCATCAATATGCGCATTTAAATACGGAGCGCCGTGGTAATGGCTCACATAATGGAGGCAAGTGAACAAAGGCGTCCCCAGCAGCGGGCCTAGAGTTCGGGGGGGCGAGGGTCCGGGAGAGGGAGGGATTCATCTCTGTCTGCGGGAACAAAGAAAACCTGTAGAGTGTGTACAGAGGCTCTCTGCTGCCAGCGTGCAGGAATACATTACAGCCCGCAGTCATTCGCACCACTCCTGTCTGCAGATCCGTTTGGTTTTGTTTTGCACTTTACAAGCGACCGATGGAAGGTTTTCTTTAGAACAGAAAGGTGTTGTTTCTTTGTTTTGTTCAGCTTGCTCTTGTATGGAAGCTACTACATTCTTTAAAGCCAAAAAACCCAAAACTAAATAAATCACTGCACTGGATGCTTTTTTTTTTGCATGCATGTCAAACTGTGGTTATTAACTAGCAGGCTGCAGGTTGCACAGGTTGCATGCATGCATGCATCATTTTCAAAAACAATGAACAACTATGCATAGATGTTCTATATAGTTGTTTTATAGCTTTTGAGAATGTTGCATGCATGCAACCTGTGCATGTTGGCATGGGTAATGCATCCAAATATATATTTTTCATACATAATCTACTTATAGAGGATTTTTGTAACAACAAAAAAAAAACATAATCAAAAAGTATATACATAATTGCTTTGCATTCAAAAAAACAACATATACGAAGATTTAGAATATTCAATGTTTAGTTTATATAAGAAATAAATACATTTTGGTGCAATTTCATCTTCCAACTAACATGCACAGGTTGCATGCATGCTTGATTCTCAAAAGCTATGCACAAACCTACAAAAGTACACAACTAAAACAGCCAATAATAAACCAATTAACGCATTTTATTAAGACTCTTCATGTAGAACGATAAGAATTTTGATACAGTATTGGGCTGCCACTTGATGTCCAACAAAAAAAACCCCTCCTGTCCTGAAGCCAAAACGCTCGAGAGCCCGTGATACAAAAGACAAAAATCTCTCTTTTTCTTCCGTCTCTCACGCACAGATGGTATTCCTCAGACTAGTGCTCTGGAAAGCCAGAGGGGTGGGGGTTAGGGTTCGCTCTGTGATTGTTGATATCAGTGAGGTCCCAGGCTGCTGTTCCACAGTCTATTTGCCTCTCATAACAAAGCCTTTTAGGGGCCAACACTAATCAGGCTTAGCTGGGAGCACTGCGCTTATCAGGAACCGTCAGACCGCTGGCGCTGCCAGCTTGTTCGCCACTGATAGCGACATCGGCAACTAAATTAAATCTAGATTCCACAAAAAAACAGAGACAGAGAGAAACCCTTTCTCCAAATGATGAGAATAGCTTCCGCCTGAAGCCCCGCACCCGCTCCGACCCTCCCGTCGCTTTTTCGAGATTTTGGGAATAATAAATCCTTCCCTGTTAAAAGAAAACGCATTATCGTAGCCGCTGGACTTCGCCCTCATAAACAGTCAGGCTTTTAATTCACGTTTGGCCTTTTCCTTGTGCCAGGGAAGTCTGTATCCCGAGCCGCTGTGATTAATTGCCCAATTGTTGATCGAAGATAGCGCTCTTCCCTTTCAAGGACGAAAAGAGAGGGGGGAAAAAAAGCAGCCGGTTTTATTGTAGCTTAAGCGCGCGGTGAGTTTCTCGAGGTGCCGCGGCCAGGCTATTGAGACGATGAATGACTACTTCAGGGTCATTTAGGCTGGAGAGCTCTCGAGTGCGCGTACGGCTGAAACAGCAGGGAAATGAACTCCACATACACTTGTGCCGCTGAATAGGGCCTGAATGAAGCAGGAAATCGTTAAAAGGGCATTCATGTCGCTGGAGACGCTTCCCCCTCGGCTGTGAAAAGGACTTAAAAGTGCCACAATCAGGATTTTTTCACAGCCGAAAAGAATCGCGAAGCATTTGTTAAGGGTTTAATTGTCACGCAGGTGAGCGGCGTCGAGGTCTTAAGGAGGTAAATTGTCAGGGTTAATGCGTGACATTGTTCTGCGGTATTGATTGTGTTGGCTTGATGCAGACATTTCAGCACAACACAACACAAAGCCGTATTCCCAGAGCAGGGAATGTCTTTGTTCGGCCTCGGCACGCAGGGCACCTGCGATGGATTTGGCATCGCCATCTGTGTCACAGATTTTTTTTTCCATACGCACACTGGGGAAATGTGTGCATGTGACCTTTTGTCTTCTCAGGGAACGAGGCGTCTTCATTGTCCAGGCTATGTTCAAACATTCACGGTTAAGCTCCAAGGAAAGAGAAACACATTGTCAGAAACAATTCTTCAAGTGCGACAAACATCAGATCAGTTATAAAGCATTCACCTGTGAGTGCTAGATGTTTCAGAAATAATTATGAAAAAATGTCTCTACAAAACAATGGACGTAAATGAGTCCTTGATTACGTCATTAAGTAACCACACTTTAACTTGGTGGAAGAAAAAAATAGATTAAAAAGGAGCATCTTAATATATGTAAAGACTAGAATATTCGAGATATTTGAGGGTGCAGGATTCTTTTCACGATGAAATCCTCCAGAAACCAACAAAATCACCAAAGTAACTCCTTAGCATCCACCTTGCAATGCCTTACTAACCAACTAGCGAGCGACCACCTTAAACTCTGTAGCAACACCCAAGCATCATGACAACATTTAAGCAACATTTAACCCCAACTCGGTTCATGTCTATGGATTGATTTGTGAGATTCATTTCGATTTTCTCTTCATTACAGGCCTGTAGAGTCTCTGGCCATTTCTGCAGTTTATCTCATGCAAGGTCACAACTCACGAGTTTGTTACTATGCTAAAGAAGAATATGTTGAACGCACTCTAAACACATCAGAAGCCTTCAAAGACACAGCGACAAGTTAAAGATCTGCTACAACAACTCAACACCAGCATAAAGCACAGCTAGATGCCTTCAGTCAAACACAAGGGAGGCAACTGGCTGTTTTCCTCTGAAAGTGACCATTATTTCTAGCCGGTCTGCTCTCTTCTCGCAACCTTTTAAGAGTCAACGTCTGTGCAGCCGAGCGAAGATGTCCTCTTAAGCCGCCGTTGAGCTCCAGTCAACCGACGTGTGAAGCTGAAATTGTCGCTCAGCCTCGCAGTCCATCTTCCAAACGCTTCAGCCTCCTCTAATCCTGCTTTTCACCTCCACCTTCCTCTCGCACACGTGGGCACACAGACGCAAGCGCCAATGCAACACAAACAAACACATGTTTCACACATATTCACAGATTATTCACGGAAATCGTGATGCTGTTGCTCAGGTTTATAAGAAAAGGAGATAAAACCTAAATCCCTATTACACATGTAGTGTTCACTGGTAAATTGCCGTTTTAGAGATCATGTGTGAATTGGAGCTTTTCAAACATAGCGGTAAATTAGTGCAACGATCCTGGCCTTATCAAAACATTCTAATGCAGATGCTGCTTTTACGCCATGTTGTGTATTTGGGTTTGAAGTTGTCTAGTATGTGAATGTTAATGTGAATGTCTGTATATACCCCACATGTTTACAAACAACACCTGGGCGGAGCTGTTTAGAGGTAATTTCTGGTTAACGATGTCACAGAATGTAGCACTAATTTGAAACTGATACGTTAAAAATATGTATTAATTGAAACGAGTTACAACAAACAAGTTTGTGTTACATAACATAATAAACATAATAAATGTGTAATATCTATCTATCTATCTATATATATATATATATATAGTATACAGTATATAAATACAAACACATGCATTAAGAAAAATGTGATTTTTATAAATTAAATAAATTTACATATAAAATAAAATATAAGAATATGAATATGTGAATGTCAACCTGGTATAAAAATATATGTGCACATTTTGTGCAACACCACTTTTATGCACCTTACTGCATGTTTTGCTGCAGTTTAAAAGAGAAATGTCCAGAAATGGCGCTACAATGAATGTGAACCCTGGCACATTTTTATTACCTTGACATATTTATGCATTGCAGCAGTTCAGAATTTAAATATCCATGGACTGTTGCTAAAAGTTAATGCTCTATCATGTTGCAATATGTCCAGCACCAAATCAAACCTATTTCATAGTGTTAACAAATGCAAAACTGACAAAAAAAGCATTGGTTGATGCCACCGTGTTTCATTTCAACTACATTTTATGTAGATTTGAACCGTTTTGTTGAACCGTAGTTGCACAGGTTTCAGACTGGAGCTCCTGGCCTCTCACATACATCTCAGTGAGCTACTGAACAAAGACCTACAGTCAAAAAACTGCAGTGATATGTACTTATTGGTACATATTTCTCGCTAAAAAGTGCACCAAGGTATGTTTATGCCATGAGACCAGGTAGATAATTGTGTAGTACATGTCAATATTTTCAAATGATTTACTGTATGTGTGTGTATTTATATATAAATATATATTCACAGTACATACACACACATATTATGCAAACAAAAAGTTTTATTTTGGATGCAATTAATCATTTGACAGCACTAATTTACTGGTGAAGTCGTTTCAGTAATTTCACAACAATTTGTGGCATATACGGCAAAGCAGAGGTTTGATCAGAATATAATGAGCTGGACAGCAAGTTTATCTGTAGGCCATCGCTGTTTTCCATCTGTTTTGGACGTCGATTGCAATTGGCCTAGACCTTTGACTTTGAGAGGTCATCGGTCCGATGCTGACCTCGGGGGACATGAGCAGAGGTCACTGCTGCTGTCGGTGAAGGTGTTGCCTAAGGAAAGGTCATTAACTGTGGAAAGCGATGGCTCTGGTATTGACCAGTGAAAGGCAAAGTCTTAACTAGTCTCTCAGAGCTAGGGACAGTCGGTGTAAAGCCTGGTCCAATTTGCAGCATCTTATCTGACTGCAACACTATTTGTGCGGTAAACCTTAAATAATAAAGCAGTAGCTGTGATTTGTGTGGGCGAAAAAAGGCATTTTTTGGATAATACTAATTGTGTGTGCTAGTGTATATGTATCACACGGTCACTGCACAGACTGCAGGACGAGGTTAAGATCAGGGGCCAGTTGCATAAACTTAGCCTTCATGTTAAGACAGCGTCTTAAGAGCTAGTCTGACCAACTAGCAGTTAGCCAAGAGTTATCGGTTTTATTTTTTTGTATTAACTTTATGCTAATATACATTTTTATGTAACTAAATTTAAAAAAACTGTGACCAGTCTTAAAGACCAGTCTTATTTAGCTGACTAACTAACTAAAACTAGGCTTAATCTTTTATGCAACCGGCCCCAGGTTTTAGGTGTTTAATATCCATGGCTTGTAGTTTACTGTAACTGTTAAGGTTTGATTCCTGGGAAACACAAACACACATTAAAATAATTTTCTTGATTAGTATATTATTTGTTTTGTTTTCTAATAAAAATATAAGACATCAAATCTGAAACATTTACTTAAAGGATTAGTTCAACCCCCCAAAATTCTTTCATTAATTACTCACCCTAACAAAAATATCATAATTCTTCTCCCCAGAGTTACATGAGGAGTATTTAATGAAAGAATTTTCATTTTAGGGGGAACAAAACCTTTAAGCTAAACTTAAAGGAAAAATATTGAATTAGTTTTCATGTAATATTTGTTGAATTAACCATTTATTTAACCTTTACCAAGATATGTAGGTCTTGAAGGACCAATCTGAAATTGTTTACACTGTTTGATCATTTCTGTGTATTTATTCATTTATTTAACTCAATATAAACAAGACATAATTTTTTTTCTTGGCAAGCTCAATAGTAGAAAATTATTAAAATAATTAAAACAATAAAACAAAAAAAAAAAGAAAAAAAAAATAATAATAAAAAAAAACTAAAAACAAAAACATGAAAAATATAGAAATGACAGTTTGATATTTGAGAGAATATTTGAGGCATTTGATTGCAGTGTGCATCTTCAAAGGAAAACAATAGAAAGGCCTTTCACTTTTTAGTATAAAATATTAACAAACATGAATGCAGTCAGTGAGATCGTAGATCAGGTGCATTGCACAGCAATCAACAGATGAGTGCAAGAAAGACATAAGAACAAAATTTTACACAGTGTGAGTGTGAGAAGAGCAGCCTAATGAGTCAAAAACAAAGCATGTGTCCACATTAATTACCATACTGCTTTTGTGCTGAGATCTGAAGAGATGAGAGCATCACACCGCTCTCGTTTTATTCCTCCTCCGTCCCATCATCCCGTCAGGCCAGCACCTCTCCGAACGACAGTGTTCATCAGCACTTTCCAGCCCCTGGAGGAGGAGGAGGACACATTTCAAACAAACAATCCCGAAACGAGCCAGTGTCATCAGCAGAAAAAAAGCACCAAAGAAATGAAGCCAATTCCGAATCCCTCAGCGAGCTGGTTATCATATATTGCATGCAAAGTTCAATAAGCTCTGTTGCATAGCTTCAGCAAATTGGCGGCAGTGGGAGAGCGCTGGAGATATATTTTCACACGTCCCAGAGGCTCGGAGCGGCCGTGAGCGAGCAGGACGGCTGAGCTCACCACAGTTTCTGTCCATGTTAGCAGTGCTGAAGATTAGAAGCTCACACAGCATCGCACCCAGAGGAGTCCATAAC
This sequence comes from Enteromius treurensis, assembly GCA_032275025.1. Lineage (NCBI taxonomy): Eukaryota > Metazoa > Chordata > Actinopteri > Cypriniformes > Cyprinidae > Enteromius > Enteromius treurensis. The sequence continues at coordinate 309,087 of JAUCMU010000126.1, forward strand.
ACACACACACGCCACCAAACCTGTAGCGACCTCTGAAAGCTCTCACCAGCGCTGATATTACCACCATCACTCAGCATAATGAAGCACGTTAACATAAGTCTAGAGTTTGGCTATCACTACAGAATTTGATTTTGTTGTTCATTAATATTAGGCATGCATGCAGTGATGTACTGCACAAACACATCAACCAACTACAGGTATTTCAAGGGTGCAAGATGTGGTCGTCTGACTGGAGTGACATCATGAGGAGATTTAAAGCTGAATCAAGTTACACGCACCTATATGACAATAAGGATACAAACTTATTATTTTTCAGTTGAACGTCAATTATCATTTAAAATGTGCCAACAAGTCAAAGAACATTAACAAATACAATAAAAATAATTTCAGTTAAATAACTACACATTTATAACTTACAATTTTTTCATTAAGTCATAAAAAATTATTTAGTTAAAAAAAGGTAATAGATAAACTCTAAATTGCATAGATTTTTATGCAACTGCATGTTGTTTACCACCTAATGTTATAGGCATGGGCAACTGCAAGTCAAAAAACAACAACTATATATCAAATTAATTATTTTTATTTAATAAATAATTAATTATGTGATTGCTTAGAATAATGGAAATAATAATAAAAAAGTTACAATAAAAAATACATCAAATACAAAATGGACACACACACACATACATATATTTGTCCAAAGTACTGTAGTAACACAGATTAAACCCATATATTTAAATAAATGTGAATGCATTTTAATTCACAATGTTTACAAAATTAAGAATATATAAGTGAAACGTCAGTTATGTACTAAAAAAAACATCACTCCAGTGCATATTTTGCATTGTCTTGTTATTTGTCATGTGATTTAAGCCAGTTACATAAGACTCATGCTAAATGCATGAGATCTGGCAACCCTGGTTGTTTCCATACAGTTTCTCCACGCAGTTCAAAGTAAATGAAAGGCAAATGGTCACCAGAGCCACGCTAAGTTCAAACCCTGAGGCCAGTGTGCAAGTTTACACTTCAGAGTTCATATTCAAAGTGGCATCTTACGCACTTATTAGTGATATATTTAGAATAGAGGTCACACCTCTTGACACTGTCAAGACGCAAGAGGTGCCAAATGGCTCCAGGTGGAAAACATGTTCCTAAGGACACCTTTCTGTTCACACATTTAATCAGCAGACTTTGTTTGTGTCCAGTAGAGACTCTAGTAACGGCTAATAATACAGCATCCAGCCTGAATGGAAATAAAGAAAATGGTTAGAACCCCTGATTGAGCACCAGACACTTCACTTTGATTGTGAAGTGTCCATAAAGGTCGCATGATGTCATGTCATGCTAGAGATCAACAGCTTTGACCTAATCATCCGGAGCAAACTCTTGTGTCCTTCAGAACTGTATTTATGCACTGCTGCTGCTTTAAAGTCAACATAAAGACGTTCATAGACTACTAAACTTCTGTAATGAAAAAAATGAATGCAAACTATTGCTTGTTTTGATGCCAATTTTGGATTTTACAGTTATATTCAATGTATTAATGTAGAATGAAAAGTACATGCTTATTGTAATATTTTAATTTAAAAGGGACACTGCTGGCGTTCAATATGTTAGATGAGCAAAATTAGTCGTTATAACCATTAGTAAAATTATGTTTTTGTGTTTTTTGATTTAATGGAAGATATCGCTATTGATATGGATTATATCAGATAACCAAACAAGAAAAATACTGGTATTGTATGACCTCAGTATTTCAGTTTGAAACCAAGCTAATTGGTCAGGAGTTGATTTTATGAAGAATTTACTGAACTTCTAAAAAAATAATAGCAATAATAAAAATAATAATAGGCCTAATAAAAAAAAATTAGGTATATATATATATATATATATAAAGGGTTTGGTGATATCCAGTTTTAATACTGTCACGATGAGAGAGTCGAGGAAGCGTTCAGATTTAATTGCAAGCTGTTTATTCAAACAAACAGTGCGTAGACAGGCAGTCAGGGTAATCACCGGTAACATCAATGGTAGAGGCAGAGCAAAAGAGTAGTCAAAGTCCAGGCGAGAGTCGGTAACAATAAATCCAATACACAAGACAGTAGAAAACACGAACGAAATACAGGAACCAGGTTGACAGTATAAATGGACCGAGGCAACATACAAACACTTCCGGGTTTTATACACATGAAACTAGGTCAATGGGTGGAGCCAACACTGAAACACCATGACAACTGACAGGCGGATACGTGAGTTTGTGAGAAATTAGTCTATAAAAACAAACACAAAAGATCCCCAGATCTGGGCTGGCACATCCAGCTGACTGTGAGACCCCCCCCCCCGGTAGCTGGAGAGATTGGGCAGACGGCGGAGAATTCCACTTGAGCAGCGTGGATGGTGGAAACGCCAACTAAGGTGGAGCAGACGGAGGTGAAGCCCACCTGGGTGGTGCGAATGCATGAGATCTGGCAACCCTGGTTGCTTCCATACAGTTCAAAGCAGATGAAAGGCAACCCTTTCAGAAATCATTCTAATATGCTGATTTAATGCTGAAAAAAAAGTTTAGCTGCTTCATATAATTGTGGAAATTAAAAAAAAAAAAAAAAGTTAAATTAGTCTTTCGTAACATTATAAACCTTGCTATCCATATCGTCAATTTATCATATCCTCACTGAATAAGAGTATTAATTCCTTTCAAACAAAACCCTACCTTTTGGAAGGGTAGTGCACGAAGAACCTGTAAATATAACATTAAGTATTTACTCTCCAAAGAGCCATATAAGAGACTTAGAAGCCCTATACAGCAAAAGCAATTCTTCAGTTCTGAAACTAAAGCAGTAGCAGTAGTGCACTGAAGACCCTTTAAGAGAGCGCATGAAACGCTCTCCTCTCTCGCCTCAGGCCGTGGGCCGAGGTGTGATAGCGGCTCAGTTTACATCCATATTTTACACGCCAGCTTTCAAGCCACCTATTCTCTCCTCAAAGATCCAGCCTTCCCCAGCGGTCAGACATAACGTCTCACAGTTAAGAGTTAAGTTAACAAACACATCGGAGCGCCATAAAGCTGGCGTATTAAGAGTGCGGTGCGAGGCCTGCGGGGAAATGTAAGCCGTTTCCTTGTGTTCATTAGCGGGATGAAGCCTCGGCTGCTGGGAGGGAGAGAAGCATCGCTCACCTGCATACTGCAGAGAGGGAATAATTGCCTGATTGCAGGTTATTACTTGGCTGGTGAGAAACCCGCCGAGGCTGTTCTGTCTCTCCACCATCCAGCCTCATAACTCTTAGCCATCCACGCAGTCTTTGCTTCCCCGCTTTAATTCATAAACGTCCGCTGACTCGGTACCTGAGGCCCGTAGAGCTGCTATTCGAGCTGGCATCTTCTCTCCCGGCGCGCGCTGATTAAAGCAGAAAAATCCGATGTTCTGCCACCGATCTGATGATGCTTCCTTTGGCAATGCAAATCCACAGACTTACCCTACAGAGCCGCAGATCTGCTTTTTGTCGTGACGCATCCGGGAGCAACAGTTGGGAATGAGTCTGAAATCAAAATTGCTCTCTGGTTGTGATACTTTGTTTAGTACGAGGAGACGGGAAATTGCACCTTCAAACCATCGCAACAAAAAAAGAACATTTACCAAACACTATAGGGTTTTCTTAGAGAGACAATGTAATGCCAAATTATTCATGCAATTTTCAAAGGCCCTCCAATGTAAGGCAAGACATTTGTGACACTGGAACACAAAACTTGAGGGTCAAGAAGATTATTTTTTTTGATGATTTATAAATCATCTAAATCAACTAAATCATCAATGATGCTATGAATGGTGAAGAATCAGCCCAGAACTACGGGAGGAGCTGGTCAATGCCCTGATGAGAGCTGGGACCATCGTTTCCAAGGCTACTATCAGTAATACACGAAGACGTCATGGTTTAAAATCTTGCATCGCATCAAAGGTTCCCCTGTTTAAGTCAGCCCATGTCCAGACCCGTCTGAAGTTTGCCAGGGACCTTCTGGATGATCCAGAGGAGTTACGGGAGAAAGTCCTGATGTCAGATGAGACCAAAGTAGAACTTTTTTTAACTAGAATGATGAGTATCATCCCAATAATACCATACCTACAGTGAAGCATGGGGCTGGAAGCATCACGCTCTGGGGGTGTTTTTCTGCACAGGGGACAGGACGAATGCACTGTATTAAGGAGAGGATGAACGGGGCCATGTATTGTGACATATTGTGCAAAAACCTCCTTCCCTCAGTCAGAGCATTAAAGATGGGTCGTGGCTGGGTCTTCCAACATGACAATGATCTAAAGCACACAGCCAGGAAAACCAAGCCTAGCCAGTCTCCAGACCTAAATCCAATTGAAAATCCTTGGAGGGAGCTGAAACTCTGCGTTGCTCAGCGACAGCCCCGAAAACTGACAGATCTGGAGAAGATCTGTATGGAGGAGTGAGCCAAAATCCCTCCTGCAGTGTGTGCAAACCTGGTGAAGAACTAAAGGAACCGTTTGACCTCTGTAATTGTTAACAAAGGCCTCTGTACCAAATATTACAATGTTTAGACTCAAGTGATCAAATACTTGTTTGACACAGTAATTCCCAAATAAATTGTTTAAAAAATCATGTGATGAAAAAATTAGATTTCCGGATTTTTCTTTTTAGATTCTGTCTTTCACAGTGGAAATGCACCTATGCTGAAAATTGTTTTGAAAACTGCATTGACTCCTCCATGATTTCTAAGTAAGAGAACTTGCAAAATCGCAGGGTAATCAAATACTTACTGACATCACTGTACATAAACTTTCATAACCAGGTACTGAAACATCAAACATCCACAAGGAAAATGTTTTAGATTTAATAGCATATCTGAACATACTTCTAGCTTTATTAATGATTATGCAAAAATAAATATTTTCTATATATATACATTTAAAACTTTGTTTGGGATCAAGGATTTGTTCATTTTCTCCTCCGCAGTCATGCATAGCCAGGCATGAGTCAAACGGCATTGACATTATCATCGCTCTCATTGTGAATCCAATTGATCCACTGGGGAAGAACCGACTTGACCTTGTGCTGGAGTTGAAGGTACTTGTTTGTTGCAGTGGCTGTGTTGTGTTTGAATAAGAAAGCAATTGATTTATAATGCCATTTTAAAGAGAACAGAATGTTCTGAAGCATTGCAAATCTTTGATTTGGCATGTAAAAGCATAAGCAAATTTATCTCCAGGAGGTAAATACGTGAATATTTTGTACTGCACACTAATTTCATTTAAAAAATGCTCTTGTATTTACCATATAAAATCAGAACAATGCATCTGAACTTCTTCTGGCCATCATGGAAAGCCGTCATGACAGTGAGAATGCAGAGAAAATCCTGTACAAGATGAGACCCAATGAACTGGTGAGCTACAGTAATCAGTAATAAACTATAGTACTGCTGTTGTGTATAGTTAATGAGTTTAGATCATCTCTTATCAGCCAAAACATGCCTGTTCTTTTCCATAATTAAAGTGGTGATCTGGTATCACATCTATAGATTGACGTGATCAAGGAGGCATATGTTCAAGGAGAAGAGAGTGAGATTGATCAAGAGACATTAGATCAAATCAGACCTAAAGATGTTGGCCACAACATCTACATCCTGGCCCATCAGGTAAGTTTTGAACGCTCTCTGCAAAACACTGAATGTTTCAACAATGATTCCTAACTTTCCTAACTTTGGTTGGGGATTTTTGTACAGCTGGTGAGAGAAAAGCACTGACATTCTGGATTCAGACTGCAATAAAGATGACTGATAAACTCTTGTAAATGCAGAGAATAGCTTATGTTCTCATGAGAAACAATTACCATCTGAACAGGGTTATAGCAGAATATGTGTTAATTCTTCCTGAAAAGTCTTGTTGTTATTACTTTTAGTAATGACAACAATATATGATATTGCAAAATGCAGTGTGAACTAAATAAAATCTATAAAGCTACAAAAACTATTCATGTCATTTTTAGTTTTTAGGACAAATAAATATATAATTGTATGTTTGAAATAGATGCAGGTTTTACACTTGTAGCAAAGTATGTTACTTTGTACTTTTACTTCAACTGTCTATTTTTGTTTAATAATAATGATAATAATTACAATCCGGTGTTATATACTATTATTCATAATAATTACTATAATATTAATTAAATACATTTTTAAAGAAGGGTTAACGTCTCTTGTGAGGAAATCCTCAAGCCAGTTGTGCATTTCTCAGTTTCAGTCTTCACTTTCACTTCCACACGCTTTCTTGACAGGCTCAGCCATCTGCTAGACAGTTTATTTCTGTCTAACTGGCTGCTTTCATAATGACATAACTTCAGGTGTTGGTCTATCTGTGTTTTTTCAAACACACTCACACACATGACTGAAAGACAGTTCAATGGAGCATACAGTAGTTCTCTCGCGGTTAGCTTTCCTGGAGTTATGCATCTCATGGCAAACTTGTACCATGGTTTTCAGTGAGATTTTTGTTTAAAAATTCAAGATTTTTACTCAGACCCTCTGGCTATGTTGTGAAACTTTGGCCTATGGCTATATGATCTGGTTGGGGAGGTTTTGCCTCAGTTTGACCATCTGCACAATGTTTGTCAGTCTCATTTTTCTGTGTAGTTTCTCACTTGTAGAAAAAAGTTGGGCCTGGGGACATAAGTCATACAGAGAGAGGAGGAGAATAGGTCCTTATATGAGAAAGAAATAAACAGAAATAAAGTTAAGCAATGCTTAAACATTGACTGTTATTATAAATTACTGACATTTACTTTTAATTAATAGCATTCATATTTAGTATTTGCTGAATTCCAGTTAGCAACCACCCAGAATACTCAAGCGACTTCATGGCAACATCATAAAAAATTCACCCGAAACACAAGTTTTTGCGAGAAAGCTCCATAAACATTCTTTGATTGTCTTGTAGAAATGTACTTTATAAAACCAATTTCGGGTGGAGTACGCACAGGTAATCATAACCGATCTCCGCCTCTCCAATCGTCCACTTATCTCATCTCCATATCAAATCTCTAGCCACTCCCTATAAATAACCAGGGGCCTGTTCCAACAAACAAGTTTACCAAATAAGTCAGGCTTATGGCAGTTAGTCTGACTTATTGGCAGTTTATTTGTATTAAAATAAGTCAGGCTATCTGCCATAAGCCTGGCTTATTTGGTAAACTTGTTTTATGGAACAAGCTCCAGATCTCCTTCCATCTGTATCTCGATCTTAGTATCCTCCAACTCAGGGTTAGGACTTGGTCGTCCGCCTCTGTTCCCTCTCGAGCCCTTAGGGCTGTTCGCAGTAGGGCTCGGCAGCCCTGCTAACCCTGAGTATTCTCCCTGGGCAACACACCAAACAAGCTTCGCTTACCTTAATTAATTACCGGCAAGTACGAACTCATGAAATGGGTGCAGATGTACTTTTCCTCTCAGAAAGTTACACTGAATGATGATACTATAAATAGTTTTAGCAAAGAACATTCCCATGTCCTTTTTCTCCTTTGTGGTTTTAGTTTCTTTGTATTTGCTCAGCACTCTGTTGACACGGTTGCTTAAGACAGTGCTAAAAAAAAAAAAAAGATCCTCCTGTGTTTACTTGGTACATGACAAACTAAATGACATTATTTGGTGTCGGTTTAGTTCTCTGTTGCGTGCCTTGCTCTCTTCCAGCTCTTATAAACAGATTCCTGATGTTAGCTTTGATCTGAAATGAAAAGGACACTGAACATTTTTGGAGCAAACGTGGCTTAGACATCAATAAGGAAACAAAGGGATTTCACCTTCTTGGTGTCTCAAGTGGCACGTGCCTTTTGTGCTCCTTCAGCCGGGGTGAAACAAGCATGTAAATCCCTCGCTCCCGTTTGCTGCATTAAGGCCATTATGCGATAAAGGGACACTGAGGGTGTGGAATGATTGCTTGTTTGCCTCAAGGACACGTCCTTTTTTGGAGGTTAAAGTGTATCCGCCTCTCTTTCAGACTTTTTGATTAATAGAAAGCTAACTAGTTTGATTGAATGGACCAAGCGGGATTCTGTATGTATAAACACCGAGATGGTTCTCTACTTAAACGAATTGCTTGGATCTTGCAGAGCGTCAGTGATCGTTCGTTGCCCTTTGATCCGTCATCTGTTGGAAATGATTTTCAGAGCGCTGTTTTCGATTAGGCTGCTGTTGTCTCACTAATGCATCTTGGCCACATCGCTGCGAGTATTCAGTCACCGAGATAAACATCAGAGTTCCTCTGCGTGGGTAGCTCTTAAAATGTTTTGATTTTAAAGTAATCAGATTGATCAGTCCTGACCCTTTATGAATTGACTCATCCAGGGGTTGCATTGGCATTATGAAACCGCTAAATTGCTAATGTGATTTGAGTTAGCCAAGTCACCAATGTGTCACTAATAGATTAATGGGTGTTGCTGTAACTTCAAACACTTTAAAGTCTCAGAGGTTGACTTTTAGTGTTTTTTTCATTCATAGCTTTTTCTTTTTAGTATATGAAGCTAACGTTAAAACTTTTTTAATGCCTTCATTTATGTGTGATACTTTCTTAGATAAATATATGTTGAGTTTAGTGTTGTACCTTTGTCCCAGAGCCATATTTTAGGTATTGAACTGTGAATTCCATTATAAAGCTAGTTAGAGTCCACCGTTTCAAAAGTGCATGTAGCTGAAGAAATGCCATGATATTAAGCTGCTGTTTCTGAATCTGTCAAGTTGACTGAAGTGTTTTTTGATGATCAGTTGGCACGCCACAGAAAAAACCTCCAGCAGAGTTTGAAACCAGGCCCAGATCCTACCATCGAAGGAGAAGCAGCACTCCTATACTATAACAACCACACCGCTCAGATAGAGGTACGACAGTTTGAGAACTTACGAAGATACCTTTGTTTCTCTTCATTAATTTCATTTGCATTTTATTATCAGTCCATTTAAATCAAAATATGTCTCGTGAATGATTTCAGATTGTCCGCCATGACCGCACAATGGAGCAGATTGTGTTTCCTGTGCCTAACATCTGCGAGTACTTAACAGAAGAATCAAAAGTGCGTGTGTTCACTACAACTGAGCGAGATGACCAGGGCAGCAAGGTGAACGACTTCTTCCAGCAGTTTGATGACCTCTACAATGAGATGAGGTGGCAGAAGAAAATAAGAAGTGGGTTGTTTTGCTTTCTGCAAAAAACAATGTAACAATATATCACCAGTTCGAGCCTGTGTCAGAGTCATTATGCTGATGTATTGCTGTGTGTTTGCAGATAATGTACCACTTTTCTGGGTGTCAAAACATATATCTCTATGGGGTAGTATCTCCTTTAACTTGGCTGTGCTAATCAACTTGGCTGTCGCTCTTTTCTACCCATTTGGAGATGATGGAGATGAAGGTATGGCTTTGCTTTTTGATGTATAAAAAAATGACATAATTATGGCCCTTTTGGACAGAATCACGGAATCCAGTACAATATTTGCAAACTTGGATTAATAAATCAAAAGTCGGACTATACACATAGAATTAAACTTCAGAAAGACTGCTATTTAAATTTGAGATAATTAAAAAATTTGGAGGATCTCAAAGCTCTTCATTAAAAACCAATGATTGGTTTAACTTGAAGAAATTATGACAGAAATATATATTGTTTTGTAAATGTTACTCAGAATAATAATTAAAAAATATATATTTTATTTTTATGGGAATGCCACTGTTTTAATCTATGCATAAATTAAAACCTGTTTTGCCCCATTTATGTTTACAAAAATGAGTCTGTCATTTTGATTGAAACTAGGCCAGAATCCCTAAAAATTACAACAGACAACAAATAAAATGCATTTCATCAGTTAATATCGTTTTTAAAAACTATAATAAATTTTGTTAACATTTTACGTATTAACTTGATTAAATATATATATTTTTTTATTCATAAAATTTGAACAATTAAAAATCAATACAGAATAATTGAAACTGAAAACTCATAATTTGAGAAAAAATGAAACTGAATTTATCTCACAGATGTTGTTGTATAATGTGTATTTTACAATATTTGCAAATTTGGATTAATAAATCGAAAATTGTGTTATACACAAAATTAAACTGCACAAAGACTGCTATTTAAATTTGGAGGAACTCAAAGCTCGTCATTAAAAACCACCAATGTTTGGTTTAACTTGAACAAATTATGACAGAAATATATATTGTATAGTCAATTTTACTCAGAGAAATGATAATAAATGTAGTTTTTATAGGAATGCCATAGGAATGTTTTTAATTTATGCATAATTTGAAACTTTAAAACCTGTTGTGCAGCATTTAGGTTTACCAAAATAATGAATTATTATTTACCATAAAAATTAAAACAGACAACAAAGAAAATGCCTTTCATTGGTTTTGTTATCTATTTTGTTAACATTTTAACGCATTAATTTGAATAAATATTCTTTTTTTATTAATCAAATTTGAAACAATTAAAACTGAATTTAGAATAATTGTAACCGTAATGCATCATTTGAGGGGAAAACATGAAACTGAATTCACTGGGACCCAAATAATGGCATTATTTAAAGGGGTAGTTCACCCCAAAATTTTCATGCCGATTTTTGCTCTCTCTCTCTCAGGTGTCTTGCCACCATTCTTGTCCATCTTGCTGTGGGTAGCAGTGGTCGTTAGCACCTTCACGTTGTTTGTTCTTCCCCCGCGTGGAGGCATCTTGGTGTTCCTGGTCACCGTCATCTTCCGTTCTATTTACACGCTGGGCTTAGTACCCACACTGCTGCTTTTGGGGGCTGCCAACGTAAGGCAAATTCATTATCAACAATTCACGGTTGATTTAGCTCGTCAGCACTCTGCGTCCATGAATTGATTAAATGTCAAAGTGTATTTTGAATGTATAAACCAACCGAACTCCTATTAGAAAAGGCCGACCGCTAACACCTCATGTTCTCTGATTAATCGCTAATACCGATTAATTACGAGAAGCCACTCCATATCTGGCTAAATATGGAAGATGGCAGAAGAGGAACTAGTGTTGCCATTTTGCATCAGTGTCAGTTACGATGACAGAAGCGGCTGATGTGCTTGATGTGCGTTCAGATAAAAAATTAGAGCGATTTCATGCCTCTCTCCCAGCCAACTGCAGCTTCAGCCTTCAAACTGCTGACACGTCCCTCTGTTGTGTCAGTCTGTTTGCGTCTGCTCAAGCTGGCGTCTCCTCAGCCATTATGGCACCACATGAAGAACCAACAGAGACATGTGCTGAAACAGATTCTAGGAGTCTGGGATCTGTTATACTACACGCCACTCGCCACGTCTTCTAGTGGTCGCCACAAACTGTTTATCATCACTAAAAGTGAACTTGTGTATATATTTTCTTTCAGCTTGTTTTGAGGATGAGGGCATGTGACACAACGGGCTATGTTAGTGTCTGCCTAATCTGGCTAGATTCTAAACACACTTACTTCTTACGTCAGCCAAAAATGATATGGAAACATTTTCTCTTTTATTTAAAAATCATTTATTTATAACCTTATTTATTTTCCCAGCTATGCACGCTTTATGTAGCTAGGTGCGGCTATGTTTTTTCAATTACTACAGTGTATGAGTCAGAAGTACTGAAGCCTTTTTCTCTACATTTTTTTCTTGCAAATAGTGAAAACAGAAAAAAGAATTGTATGGAATTGTAAATGAGCAATTGCAAGAAAAAGGTCCGAATTGTAAGATTAAACAAGTCCTAAAAGACGTCCATAGAAGAGTGCTTTAATTGACGGATGGTGAATATTTTAATGTGATTGTAAGGATGCTTATGCTATAGCATTATCTTCTAATGTGTTTTCACAGCTGCTGAATAAAATCGTGTTCCTGGTTAGTTTTGTGGGGAACCAGGGCACGTTTACACGAGGCTACAAAGCAGTTATCATGGACATATTCTTCTTACTGCATGTCGGTTACGTCATTGTTTGCATGCTGGGTCTGTTCGTGCACGAGTTCTTCTACAGTATCCTGGTAAGACACCTTTTCCAGTACAATTTTTAATTTTTTTTGCAATACATGAAGTTAATAATTTCATTTAGCGGTTAAAATGTAGTTCAGTAAAGCTTGCTTTAAGAGGAAAAAAAAAATTTGTATTTTATGGCTTTTAAAGTTATTATGTTAGCTTAGGATATTAATTAAAAATTTGACTTTTACTTACTGTTTCATTCCAGCTTCTGAATTAGTTAACAATTAGTTATTTCATTGTTTTCGACAATAAAAGAGAAAAAATCGTATTACTGTAAAAGTGTATGTACCACTGTGTTTTAATAGTCTGTTATGTTCTCCGCTTATTTAATACATAAAAGAGAATTATAAAATATTTCAAATTAATGTTCTATTTTAGTATATTTTTGAATGTCATTTATTCCTCTAATGGCAGAGCTGAATGTTTAGCTTCCATTTCTCCAATCTTCAGAGTCACGTCATTCTTCAGAAATATTCATAATATGCTATTTTAGTGCTTAAGAAAAAATTAGTCTTAAACAGTATTTATAAAACATTTTGTAAGCAGTGTGAAAGTATTTACTATTGCTAAATTAGTCATTTATTTTAAGCTTTAGAACAGTGATAATTTAAAATAAATTATTTAGAGTTATTTAATTTTACACTCAACATGTCTTTTTAATATCCCGCTTTTTCTCTCGTCTATTTCCTCTAGTTGTTTGATCTTGTACGAAGAGAGGAAACGCTCCTAAACGTGATGAGGAGCGTGACGAAGAACGGCCGCTCCATCTTCCTCACAGCTGTTCTGGCTATCATCCTGGTCTACCTCTTCTCCATTGTGGGCTTCCTCTTCTTTAAAGATGACTTCCTCATGGAAGTCGACCGCCTCCCTGCTTTAAGTAAGTGTACACGGTGTCCCCGTCACGCTCTTTGCTGTGCAGCTGTGCATTATGTAAAACTTTAGTTTTAGTCTTTTGTTTCGGATTTCCCAATTGTTCTGCATGAATGAAGTCAATATCATGTGCTAATATGCAACCCTGCATATCGTCTGTGTAAACAACTTGAATAACACGAATAACACTAAAATGACTCTTTTAGAGCGATTACCACATCTGTGATTTATTCAGTATGTACATTCATGTTGGCACATGTGAACATGTGAGAGGGAATATTTGTGTTTGTATGGACACACATGGCCATGTAGCTGTGTTGAGGTGAGAGAGGACCTGCTAGCACATGGCACCTGTTGCATAACCCAGCAGTGGCCACACTCCCTTATGTAATCACTTCCTCCGTGCACCGCATCACTGTACAAGCACTGGGGACAAAAGGGCACACACATACACGCGTGCACTAGAATACAACACACGGTTTAAATAAAACAGTTCAGTCATGTTCACTTTTTAATTGTTAAGCACATTCTATGAATGTAGATTTGGACATTTTATTCCAAAAAACTGTATATAACTCGTGTATATTTGTTTGGTTTGTGTTTTAGAGAGGATGAATGTAAAGGAGTCTATGAACTGCCTGACTGGGAGCTGTTCTAACTCCCCTTTTAGTTCTCACCACGGTAAGTCGCTGTTTTTACAGTGGCCCCAAACTATTTCTGGACACTTGGTGCCATACATAAAAAGTATATGGTTTTGAAATAAACCAAAAATTTAATCTAGCAAAATAAGTAAAGAATTTATTTTTACACAGTCGCCACTTGGTTTAATATATTTTTGCTTAATGTTTTAGTGATTTAAGTTACTTAAAGTGTTAGGTTTCACTTTATTTTGATGGTCTCTTTAACGTATTCTGTTGATTATAAGTAGCATTGAACCTACATATCTACTAACTCTCAGTAGAGTGCTAGCAGAGTGTTAGTAGACTGGTAGGGTTAGAATAAGTTGATTTGTACTTGCAAAGTTACTTATAGTCAGTAGAGCGTCTTTTGAGAGACCATCACAATAAAGAGTAAGCAGATATTAATTAGAGAGGGTACTAATATTCTAATGACAGTAAGTTGACATGTAGGTACAAAGCTACTTATTGTCAACAGATTGTTCAAAAGGGACCATCAAAATAAAGTGTTACCAAGTGTTACTCCACACCAAAATGTCATTTCAAACCCGTAAAAGCTTCATCTTCAGAACACAATTTAAGATATTTTTGATGAAAACTGGGAGACTGGTTCATTGACTACCATGTAATGAACACTGTCAAGGCCCAGAAAAGTATGAAAGATAAGACATGTCGACATGTCACCATAGCGCCATTTTGGACAGTATCCACTCAACTGCATTCACTCCTCTGTGTCTGCCACGACACACAGATACATTTTCTATGCATATTTGCGCTTCGATTTGAGGGGAGAAAGCGTGTCCGCGTGGCACGGCTGACACAAAACAGCGTAGGCAGTTTGCAGCTTTTACTGTTTTGGTATGACATGGGGGTAAGTGATTCATTAAAAAAAAAATATATATTTTGTGGTGTAGTATCCCTTTATGTTATACTTTTTAGGGCCACAGTTTATCATTATAGATCCATCAACCGAACCATGAAGTGGTTTGAGAAGCTTGATGTCTGCAGTGCGATTTCCATTCAGCTGTGTGTGTGTAGGCTGTACAATTGAAATTGAAAAATGTATTTACTGTGCAGCACCGCAGTTTCTCGTTGGATTTCACCTCTGTCTCACACTTCAGCTGAATCTTCTTGCATAATCTGCAATAGTGGTGACATGTCATGTGATTTGCATGTGCATGTGTGTTTATGGTTTTCCTAAGTGTTTGTTTGTAAAAGGCTGGTCCTGAGTATCTGTTATAGAGGTTAAGGTGCTGAGATGACCCGTGAGAGTGTGTGTGTTGAGGAGATGACTCATGTGCTTCTTTGTTCTGCTTTGCCCTGTGAGTCTTTAAATATCACCTGTTCTTCTAGATATCAACACGTGCACTCTCTTTCGCTGTCACGTGCTCGCCCTCTTTCTTTCTTTTGACCCCTGCGGTCTATCTCTATGTCCCTCACTTGTTCTTTACTCACCTTTCCACGCTCGTTCCTTTGATCTACCTGTCTTTCTTGATTTGTGTCTTATTCTCTTCTTAGTGTCTTTATATCTATATCCATATATATTATACAACTTGCACATACAGTGGAGGAGTCCACTAGTGGAAATCTCTAAATCTATAATGAGCATTTAATGGAAAAAAAGGGATGGAATGATTGATGAATTGATTGAACTACACAAACAAATATATCAAATATTCATGCATGTGTATATATATATATATATATATATATATATATATGAAATATGAATAAAATGGGAATTATATATGTATACTGTACATATAAGTATTTAGGTTAAATATGTAGTTATTAATTTAAATAGATACAAATCTAAATAAATGCATAAATATGTAATTTAATTCTAATTCTGTCTATATAGAAAACAAATTTGACAATATAGAGTGTGTGTGTGTATAAAAATATGGAATTATACAAAATATAGAATTATACTTCTAAATAGATTATGTACATATATGTAAATACTTGTGGGAAAATGTTAGACATCCATATATATAAATAAATATGGAAGATGGAATTCTGAATATGTATAGTTGATATATATGTATAGATAATAAACTGCTGCTTATGAGTAAAAATCTTGACAAAGCTTTAAATCTGAATATATACATAGTCATAAGATGTGTGTGTGTGTTCATCCCAGTGGAAGGAGAGAATGAAGACAGTACAGAGCGTGTGTGTGACACCCTGCTGATGTGCATCATTACTGTTCTAAACCACGGGCTGAGGAACGGAGGAGGAATCGCAGATGTTCTGCGCAAGCTCTCCAAAGAGGTGAACAGAATATCATCAACGCAGCACACTCCGACATAAGATACGCCAATAAATCCTTTCCAGCGTCACTAATGCTGTCAGTATAATCCATGTTTAAAGCTGTGGAATCTGCAGGCATCTGTACATCATGCTTTTACAGACCCCTGCATTCGGTTATGCTCTCTCTGAGCATCTGTCTTTATGCTTTGAAGCGTTGCAAAATCAGTCACGCCAGCTTCAAAGGGTCTATTTTAGGGATGATTGAAAACGGCGGATCAATAATGGATTTTTTTTTTTTCACGACTTTTTTTTTGTAAAAATTGCTTTTAGAGATAAAACAATGTATATATAGTGTATCATTGTGTGTGTGTGTGTGTGTGTGTATGTATATATATATATATATATATATATATATATAATCTTAATTCATAACTCCCTTACTTTTGCTCCTCAGGAGCCCATGTTCCCGGCACGAGTCGTGTTTGACCTCTTGTTCTTCTTCATTGTCATCATCATTGTATTGAACCTCATCTTTGGTGTGATCATTGACACTTTCGCTGACCTGAGGAGTGAGAAACAGAGAAAGGAAGAAATTCTGAAGACCACCTGCTTCATTTGTGGTATGTTTTGAAGGGAAAATATTGTGAGAAACGGGATTAGTCATCATAACAGTGACCCTTCGTGTAAAGCACAAAGACATTTATCAGACTGTCTTAAGTTACTCTTTTCCATGTAAATCAAAATTAGTAATTGGTGATCATTGAAATCTTCAAAAGACTGAATCTTTCCAGTGAATTAATGAATCTCTTAATCCAAAATTGGTTTCTGTTATCATAAAAGTTCAATTCAAGTTTATTTGTATAGCGCTTTTTATGATAAAAATTTGTATGAATCCTGGAATAACTTCTATGATGAAGTGTACGATTTTAGTCTATTCCACATCCAGAAGTTACTTTAAAGTTACAGTTGCAAAAACTCTCATTCATAAGACACAGAGTGAGGGCAGAATATTGTCCAGTAAAACTAAATTGTGTTTTTTTTAAATGCAAAAACAAAAGTGTAGAATATAGCTCCTGTAAATCAGCTCTTTTTAACATCTGCACAGCAGCAAACATCTTGGAAATAGCTAGTGGGGCGGCTCTAAGCAGATGTCATGCCCTGTCACATTCTGTTACTCTGACTGCCTTTGAATTTGTATATGAGGTCTGTGACAGGGCTTTTTATTTGATGGATTCAACTATGATCACGGTGACATTTACTCCATTAAGGAGGGCATAAAGTCTATGTTATATAGTATAACTGATGGTGGGAAAAGTTTTAGAGTGACTATAAACAGTGGAATACCATGAATAAAACAATTGATTTTGATAGACAGTGTGAGCTCTTTCTTTGAAGAACCTTTAATTTTTATTATCTGCTCATCTTTAGGCCTTGAGAGAGACAAGTTTGATAACAAGACCGTGTCATTTGAGGAGCACATCAAGTCAGAGCACAACATGTGGCACTATTTGTACTTCCTGGTCTTGGTGAAGGTGAAGGACCCCACCGAGTACACGGGCCCCGAGAGCTACGTGGCCCAAATGATTAAGGTTAGTTCATCGTCACTTTTGGTGCTGTGATACATTGCCCCCTAAAATGAATATGGACACTTCTGTTAAGCACCTTCATAGTTGTGATATGTGTTTACTCAAAGCTAATATGCATTTGTGAGAAAAGCAGAAGTTGCATTACATAGTTTTCTTATGTAATGCTGTGAAATTTAGACATTTCAAATCTCCACTGTATGTTTATCAGCTGACTTCTTTTCAGGAATGTTGTTTGTTTCGTCTTAGTCAGTTATGGCTGTGCCAGCATGTCTGACATCATTTGACTTTCTTGTTTTTATTCAACACACATTAACTTTAGGAACTCAATCAAATTCTTTCTCTTATTTTAAGGAAGTTCACTTAAACTTTGACTCTGAGCACACACACACACACACACACAAATATATATATATATATATATATATATATATATATATATAATATGTGCATACATACATACATACATGCATACATACTCCGCACATATTAGTGGCCTTGCATATAAACTAATGTTCAGACATTTAGTGTCAAACATTTAATTTTTTTTTTTTTTTTTTCACTCTCTTTCTGTCTCTTTAGCTCACTAAGGTGGCATTTAAATTAAAATATTAATTATAAAGAGTTGACAGTTATTAAATGTTCTAACAATTAAAAAATTAAATTTTAATATATTTAAAATGTATTCTTGTAATGACAAAGCTGAATCTCCGCAGCAATTCCTTTGATCTTTAGTGTCACTTGATTCAGAAATCATTCAAATATGCCGATTCGGTACTCAAGAAACATTATTATCAATGTTGAAAAAAGGTTGTACTGCTTAATATTTTAATAAAAACCATGATGCATATTTTTCAGGATTGTTTGATGAATGGAAAATAACTGATTTCAAATAAAAATCTTTATAACTTTTTAAATGTGTTACATTTGATCAGTTTACTGCTTTAACTACTATCTACTTGCATTTAAATTAATCATTTGGTGCAATGCACTTATTGTGTGCATACATGTTTTTACATTGTACTTATATTTTTAAAAACACCTATATGCAATTACATCTGTAATGCATTTCTGTAATTACATTTATATTTACACTGTTGATCCATCCCTTACACTGTAACCCACCCTTAAACCTACCCCTACCACCAAACCTGTCCCTAAACTTACCCTTATCCCACCTCAATAGCAGGAAAAGTGTTTTGCAAAACCACAATAAGTACATTGTGCTTATTTTTTGATGAAAGTACATAGTAGTTAAGGCCACCTAATATAAAGTGTGACCAAAATATTAATGTGCAATAAAAAATCTATAAAATCTAGGGGCACTGATAGTATCAGCTGAAAGGAGCCAAAGGTTGCACATTTTATCAGCCTGGCCAATAAAACCGCATGTTAGTAGACAGGTGTTTGTGTTCTGTGGAAATCTACAGAGCTTTCTGCAGGCCAGATTCCATGAAGCACTGATGACACACAGAGTTCTATTAGAACTATATTAACTAATTACTGTGACTTGCTGCAAACACAAGGGCCCTCATTAAAGCTGAGATGCGAGAGATGAGGCATGGGCGCCGCATAAATAACACTTGTTTAGTTTCCTCAGTGTTTGTTCTGTCTCATATAAGGTTCTTCAGCTTTTGTAGTATAGCAGGCGGCAGGAAACAGTAACTGAATGCTAAATACTGCAGTCTGGCTTTTTAAATGAAGCTTGTGTGTGCGTTTGTAGACTCCAGTCACCTGAAAACACAACTAATGCAAATCTCTGCAAGCCGGCTCACCCTAGCTTCTCTGCTCGTATTCAAAGAGAAGAGTGCAGCACAGGGTTTCAGCTGCAAGTTTACATTAAAGCAGGTGTGTGTATGTGTGTGTGATTATCACTCACAGACTGCTGGAAAAGAAAGTGTGAGCAGGTACTGCAGCAGTCACAGCATCGTTATGTAACCCATCTCAAGTGGCCTGCTATTAGCTCAGCCTATCCTCACACGTGCTCTCCTGTCCCACACACACACACACACACACCTGCTACGCTGCTCATTATCACACAGTGAGTCAGGCGTCTCCTTGGCAACAACATCGTCATGCACTGTCGGCAGGAACGAGAATCTTTAAAAAAAACTCCTCGGCCTCTAGACTTGTGATCAATGTGAGTTCAAAGGTCACGTATTCACCGTTGGATCCGCTTCTCCCAGCTGGGCGTCTCGGGTTGTGTGTATGTGTGTGAACGGATGACTGCAGGAGTGCGTGTGCAGCGGCCAGCCATGCTAATCAAACTGATTATTGCAATCATGCTGCTATTTCCAGAGCCAGTTTGATGGCAGCGCTCTATAACTGCCTTTCCATTACAAAACAGCAGCTTTATGCTGATGAGAGCTGAAGACACGTGATCCAACGATTATTCTGTCTGTCAGATGGGAAAAGAAGTTTAATGGCACTTTAATCACAGCTCAAACACCTTTCCCACACACAAATCTGTAGCAGCATTAATGTGCTAAAGCCTATATGTGTGTGGATGTTTGTGAGGTGTTAGCTGCTACGTTATAAGGGGCTATTTGTGATTTGATGTTAAAATATTTTTGTGTATAAGGTTTATTTAGTTGTTTGCATACACTAGCATTCGAAGATTTTTTTTTTTATGCTAACCAAAGATGAATTTATTTGATAAAAAATACTGTAAGAATTGGAATATTGTGAAATATCATAACTGTTTTCTTATTAATTTATTATTTTGATTTCTTATTAGTACCAATGTTGAACAGTTGTGCTGCATATGTTTTTTATAAAAATATATATACAAATTTGAAATGTCTTGATCAGTGAATTTATTTCAAATCAGTGCTAGAATGGATATTTATTTTATAATTTCAGTTTTTAAATTGGTTAAAAAAAACATTTTACCACAGTTTATTCTAACCAGTTACATTAAAAATATTATTTCATTACATGTTTTATTTTTAAACTGTATTGTTCATCAAATAAATGTTGCATTATTGAGCTGAAGAAACCTTTGATTTCATAAAAAAAAATGTAATAACTCTTATATTAAAAAGTTTATATTAGTTAATGCATTAATTAAACATAAGCAATATATTTTACGTCATTCATCAACGTTTGCTTATGTTAGTTGCTCATTTTAATGTTTGTTCACTGGGCATTAACTAATGTGAACTGATACAACTTTTGAACTTAAATGTATTAATAAATGTAGAGATTGACACTAGGTTAAATTATTAAATATATTTGAAGTATTGTTCCTTGTTGGTGTAACTAATATAAAATGTTATCCAAAAAAATCTTTGACCCCAAACCTTTTAACAGTAGTGCATATTATAAACATTAAAACTAGTCTTGCCTATAGCTTGAACAGGAAGGCCCTTATCAATGAATGTTCAGTGTTTATTAATCAAGTATAATTTTATGATAATTTATGACTAAACCCTCTCCATCGTGTCCAGGTTTAATTTTTTCCCACTGGCTGGTCATATCAGTGATGTTTTTAGCCCTGTTTATAACCATTGTAAAAAAAAAAAGTGTTTCTTCATGAGACTCAAAGCCTCACAATCTCGTCTCTGTTCATCCGTCCTCACTTCACCTATGTTTCCCCTCTTCCTTTACTGATTTTCATAGATTCATAATGCACCATCCCCTGGAACCAATTAGCAGCAACTTATTCCTAATTCTAATTTTCCATTTATTCCTGTTTAAAATCCCACTGAAACCAACAACAAAACCAGACTGCTCTTTTCCAGCGAGATAGAGTCGCGGTGCCCCGATCTGATGTGAAAGTGTGCTTGACCTTGTTCATGTGCCTGTTTCTTAGAAGAGCAGCGTGTTTATCCAGTGTGTTTTTCTTGGAAAGCCTCATTCCCTGTTGTATAGCAGAGAAAAGCACTGTGTTCGAATCAGAAAATGCGCATGCCTGGGTGTGTCACCTCGTGAGCGTGTATATCATGATTTTGTAAGGGAAGGCAGTCTTTTCCCACCTCTAAACATATCCTGGAACTCTCTGTGCACCTTGCAGAGCTCCTGTCAGGCCGACAGTGAAAAGCACCTTAGATAACTGCTGTGATGAGCCACCTCTCTGTTGGGGGGGGGGGGGGGGGGGGGGGGGGGGGGGGGGGGGGGGGGGGGGGGGGGGGGGGGGGGGGGGGGGGGGGGG
>JAUCMU010000126.1:330739-387215 GCA_032275025.1 Enteromius treurensis
TTTCCTGAGGCTTTTTAATATTGTCCATATCGATATCGGAATTATATCGTATCGACCAAAATTAAGAAATATATTGTAATATACATTTTTGCCATATCGTCCAGCCCTAGGCGCCACACTGTGCACATCTGGCGGTGTGTGATGAGGTGCACCGGAGTCTAATGGTGCCTCATCACCACCGTGGTTAAATGGACTATGCGCACCCCTCCTCGGGAGACCGGTCTCTTCCCCGTACATGCACACTGGTGTCTTCGTGGGTCCGGGAAGGAGGTGGCGGAGAGACGCCGAGCTGATGCTGGGGGAGCGAGCCATCCAGAAAGCGAGCCGTTCGGAGAGCGACCCACGAAAGGTGCGAGAGGTGCCGGAGCTGCGCACACTTTCTGTATTTATTTAATAAAAAGCCTCTCCGAGGCATGACGTCAGTCCCACTGTGTCTGTCGTTGGCTCCATCACGTGACATATATATATATTATGTACAGTGAGGTCAATAAGCATTTGACCACCCTGTGATTTTGCAAGTTATCTTACTTAGAGAGTATAGGTGCATTTCCACTGTGAGAGACAAAATTTTAAAAGATAAGTCCGAAATCACATTGTATGATTTTTGAACACTTTATTTGGGAATAACCGTGTCAAATAAGTATTTGATCAATTGCTTATTAGCCAGATTTCTGACCCTCAAAGACCTGTTATTCTGCTTTTAAATAGTCCAGCTACACTCAGCTCATGATCCTCCTGCGTGGGCGCATCATCGACGGGGCTTTCGCTTGGGGGAGGGAGTGTGACGAGGCAGCCGCCTCGCCGGGTCAATTAGTAGCACCTGTTTGAGGTGCACGCCACAATCAGCCAAAGTCTAAGTAGCAACATGGGCAAAACCAAAGAGCTGTCAAAAGACACATGAGACAAAAGTGTAGACCTTTACAAAGCTGGAAAGGGCTACGGGGCAATTGCCAAGCAGCTTGGTAAACTGTTCAACAAAAACTGTTAGGGCAATTGTCTAATGATGGAAGAGGCTAATGATGACTGTCAATGTCCCTCGGACTGGGGCCCCATGGAAGATCTCTCCTCGTAGGGTATCAATGATGCTAAGAATGGTGAAGAATCAGCCCAGAACTACACAGGAGGAGCTGGTCAATGCTGTGAAGAGAGCTGGGACCATCGTTTCCAAGGTTACTATCAGTAATACACTAAGACATCATGGTTTAAAATCTTGAATCGCACGGAAGGTTCCCCTTCTTAAGTCAGCCCATGTCCAGGCCCATCTGGAGTTTGTCAGGGACCATCTGGATGATCCAGAGGGATATGGGAGAAAGTCCTGTGGTCAGATGAGACCAAAGCAGAACTTTTGGTCTTAACTCCATTCGCCGTGTTTGGAGGAAGAAGAATGATTAGTATCATCCAAATAATACCATACCTACAGTGAAGCATGGGACTGGAAACATCATGCTCTGGGGGTGTGTTTCTGCACAGGGGACAGGACGACTGCACTGTACTGTATTAAGAAGAGGATGAACGGGCCATGTATTGTGAAATATTGGGCAAAAACCTCCTTCACTCAGTCAGAGCATTGAAGATGGGTTATCTCTGGGTCTTCCAACATGACAATGACCCAAAGCACACAGCCAGGAAAACCAAGGAGTGGCTCCGTAAGAAGCATACCAAGGTTCTGGAGTGGCCTAGCCAGTCTCCAGACCTAAATCCAAGAGAAGACCTGTATGGAGGAGTGGGCCAAAATCCCTCCTGCAGTGTGTGCAAACCAGGTGAAGAACTAGAGGAACCGTTTGACCTCTGTAACTGTTGACAAAGGCTTCTGTACCAAATACCAACTTTTTTTGACTCAAGTGCCTTACAGTATTTGACACAGTAATTACCAAATAAATTGTTAAAAAAATCCTACAATGTGATTTCTGGATTGTTCTTTTTAGATACTGTCTCTCACAGTGGAAATGCACCTATGCCGAAAATTTTAGACCCCTCCATGATTTCTTAGTAAGAGAACTTGCAAAATCACAGGGGGATTAAATACTTATTGACCTCACTGTATGTATATATATATATATATATATATATATATATGTACGTATGTATATATGAATTAAATTAGAACAAATGACAAAATCTGCAAAAATCAAGAAACTTACAAATTGGTTACCAAAAAATACAAAGTGGTTCTTGAAGATAACTAAAACAAGTGTTATTTTAGTATCATTGAGATACTATTATAGTTTATTTCATATTTATTTTAGTGTTTATGTCACTGTTTTCATTTTCAAGGTTTTATCAATTTTGCTGCATTTTTGTATTTTTTTAGTTTCTAAAGTTTTCATAAATTTGTAGTTTAGTGCATCAAGATAAACTAAATGAAAAAATGTAATTTAAATTTTTATTTCAAGAAACAAAAATGTTTTATGATTTTAGTTTATTATCATAACCCTGACTAAAACCATAACTGTTAAAAAATGTACTTAAAACATAATTAAACCAAACTAAAATCTAATAAAATATTTTATAAAGATATAGAACAAGTTCAACTTGATGTATGGAAATAACTATAACTAAAACAAAACAAAACAAAACAAAACAAACAAAAAAAAAAAAATATATATATATATACTTAGGCTATATAAAAACATAACCATATGACAAAAACACAAAATTAATGAACATTTAAGAAAAACGAAAATGAAAACTTGAAAAATGGGAAACTAACTCAAATTATTCATAAAACCCACAGTATATCATCTAAGTAATAGTAAAATAAGATTGGGAGCCATACATTAGCAGTACTGTAATGTTTGTGTTTTCTGTGTGGATCATACATGCTAACCGCTAACCCACGGCTTTGCCATTTTGATTTACTGTAACCTGACAGAGCAGGAAGATGATTTAGGTAATAGAGTGAGTTTGAATGACATTGCGAGGGTCCTTCATGCACACTAATCCAACTATCTGAACTGAAGATCTTAAAAGCTATAGAGAGTCCACATTAACACAACACGCATAATAGAACAGTTTGAGTTTGTCCTTCGCAAAGACACAAATGTAATGAGTCAGCATCATTTACCAGTTTAATCTGAAATATCTCAGCTTCTCATTGGAAATATCTGAAGATCGACTCACCTCGAATGATGACTTCATGACTGTGTAATCGTGTGGAAATCAAGTCTCGCTGCAGCTTTGATGTGGAGGATTTAGAGAGCTGACAGCCAGACACACACACACGTCAAGCTTTTGCTGAAAACTCAGTGTTCAGACACACACTTCTGTTGTCAATGTTTTTGTCTTTTAAAATAGTTATTCCTTAATTTTAGTCAGTATTTCATCATTTTAGATTAATAAAACTTCATTTTTTTCAATTAACATGAATTAGCATTTAAAAATACTTCTAAAGCACATAGAGATGTTTTTCACGTAAACTCAAATGTTGTATCTGTCACGGTGTAGGCAGACCCAGAAGCTGACAACAAATGCTTACTGAGAAGAGTTACAAGGATCCAGTCTACACACACTCAACTTAACCTTGCTCAAACGACAACTAAAACAAGAACTCAGGCACTATAAATACACAGACATAGACGAGACACAGCTGGGGGACTCCACGAGACCTTCTTCTTGCCGTGGTCTCTGGCTGTGGTGACTCGAGGGCTGCCTGTGGTGACCCTGTAGCCCACCCCCCACCCACTCACCATTTCTTTGGGCTGTGGCTTTTGGCTTTGGGGCTGGAACGGGGACTACTGGCCGTAATCTAGGGGCTGGAACGGGGACTACTAGCCCTAATCTAGGGGCTGGAATCGGGAACGGCTCTCCCGGCCATAAACTAGGGACTGGAATGGGGATTGGCTCTCCTGGCTGTGAAATAGGAACTGGGATCGGCACTTCTGGCCGAGATCTGGGGGCTGGAATTGGAATCGGCACTCCTGGTCGAAATTTGGAGGCTGGAATTGGAATCAGCTCTCCTGGCTGAGGATCCGGAACTGGATTCGGGATCAGCGCTACCAGCTGAAACTCTGGGACTGGACTAGGGATCGGCGCTCCTGGCCAAAACTCGAACTGGATCGGAGAATTGCGGATCGGGATCCGTGGGGATTAAAGCTGGCATTTCAGACCACAAATCAGGCTCCAGTCATCACAGAGCGGGCTGGGAACCATGGAAATCCTGGGCCACCTTCGTGATTTTGCCACCGATGGAACCCCATATTGAGCAGTTCTTTGGGGTGCTGGCACCAATTTACCTCTATATGGTTGCGCCTGAGGAAACGGATCCCACCGAATGGCATAGCGTGAGCCGGGCAGTGAATGGCGGCCTCCTGACCGTTGCTCCTGTCATCCGGGGAAAGCAGGAAGCTTGTTGAGGAGGCGAAGCAGGATTTCCTCCGGGCTAATCGTCCTCTTCATTTCTGTTCGTTTTGTCATGGTGTAGGCAGACTCAACAAATGCAGTTCAAACATAATCTTTACTTACTGAGAAGAGTTACAAGGATACAGTCTACACTAGGGGTGGCACAGTTCACAAAACCCATGGTTCGGTTTGTATCATGGTTTTAGGGTCATGGTTTTCGGTTCTGTACGGTTTTTGTTATTTTTTCTTTTAATCTTTAACACTCCAGAAATATACTTCAGCATATGATATTTAGCTTAATTATCCACAACTTAGGATACAGTATTTAAAAAGTTATGCCATGTAATCATGCATAAACTGAATTTGACTTGACTTAAAGCACATTATTGGGAACATCGCTGAGGAAAGCTAGGTGAGGTTTTGATACAGCAAGAGAAAAGACATTGATAATTTCAACATGCTTTTCATTTATTTGGCAAAAAAAGGACAAAGTGTATTGCCATCTACATGAATGTATGTGCCTTTTTAGCACTCAAAGCCCACATGAATCATCGCATGCGAGTGCTTGAATTACATGCGGATGACATACCAAGCGTGCATGAGGGTTTGAAATAAGTTTGCGGGCCCCATTTCTTCGCATGTACATCTGTTTTTCTCTCACGGAAATTATTTACCGCGCTCGCCAGCATCAGTGGTGCGCTCGCTTATTAATGGCATAGATTTGCCGCCATAGACTAAGTGTTTTTTTTCGCTAGCTGGTTGCTACTGCTGCGGCGGGGCGGAGGATTGCGATGCCGGCTCAGCATCGTGATGTCTATCGGCCATCTGTGATGGACGATTGGCATTGTCTATCGACCCAACCCTAGTTCCCACACACCAGATTTATACGACGCTGGCGCATCCTCCAACTCTGGGGAGCATTCCTTTTCTCTCCCACTTGCCATTTCTACACGTACAGTATTGTGACATGCAGCACTCACTCCACACCGTAGACACTTAAATTCTTTTGTGTGAAAGGTAAACACACTGATGTCACATACGGGGCACGAGGCTACATTGCGCATGTCATGAACAAACCGTGCGACACATGCATGCTCCGAAACGACAACTAAAGCAAGAACTAAGGCACTATAAATACACATACATAGATGAGACACAGCTGGACACTAATTAATATAATAAACTAAACTAGGACAGGAACTTAGGACCAAATAAGGGCATACAAGAAAAGGACTGAACCAAAAACACAGAACACTAAACATTGCATATAGACATGGACGTTACAGTATATGTTAAAACATTTTTAACATGACTTAATGTCATCAAAGTTAAACAAATTCATTGCTACCCGTTAGGTAATAGTTAATGTTTTAACTATTGTTAACAAATGGGACTTTATTGTGACAAGTGTGGGTATCTACAGTACATGTGCAAAATATGTTTAAAAAAAAATCTATTTTTCAATTTTAAAATGTATATCAATTCAAATATTTTGCTTTCAGAACTCATTCAATCTTTAAACACCTTTGTTGATATTTCATTATATATTTATAAAATCTATAGCCTATTAATACTCAAAATAATACATTCAAATATCATTCAATTTTATTTTCAATTGCATTTCTATTATATTTGAAGATTAAAATATATGCAAACATTTTTATTAAAAAAGATTTTAGCCTATGTTCTATCAATTTATATTTATGCAAATTGTTTTTTATTCCAAAAATTATGTCCAATAATTGCATAAAATTACGTATTTTTGCTTTTGAATATTTATAAAATGTATATATTTTGTTTTTAATTCAAAATTATAAGAATTTCAATACTATATTATTTAATATTCATATAATTTTTATTTTTTATTTTTAATACATTTTGTTAATAATTTATTTACAATTTGAACAATATTCAAATATTTTATATACAAAAATAAAACTTAAATATTAGACACTATTTTGTTAATTAACTCTGATATTATTCTTCAAGTAAAAAGAGCGAAATTATATATATATTTATAAACATTTCACACATGCATAAATATTTAATACACGTATTAAACAGACATATTTGTAAAATCTGTAAATCAATGTAAAATCTGTGCATTGCACTGAATTCTCCGTCTGTGGGTGATGGAAGGGAATGTGGGCCAAGCTTGGATCAATTCTCACTGGCACTGAAACTTTAGCACCTGTCGGGCGTCCCTCAATCTTCTTCCACAATCCCCTACCTGCAACACACCCGCCGTCCCCAGCTGCATCTGCAGCCCAAGAGAAATCAAGCGATAAACGGCCCGAGGTTGATCTGAGAGGGGGAAGATTGGCGACGTGAGGGCAGAGCGAGCACCGATCGGAGCTGGTCTTCTCCCTTTGGTGCGGGCGAAGCAGAACAATGGCTGCTGGGAAGGGAGAGCAGTGTCAATACTCCCCGCCGCCTGCACATTCACCCGTCTGAATGGGACGCACCGTGAGGGGGAGAGCAACGCGCGCGGCTGAAAGGGAAGTGGTGAAAAAGCCACACGAGGGGCCAATTGATGCTGCTAGCAGGTGGATGGTTCTCCTTTCAGGCCAAACTGCTGAGGGGAGGGGAAAAAAAACCAACACATTTCCTTTTTCAAGGGGATCACTTATCTGAAATCAGCAGTCTATTGAAATGGGCCTCCTCTCCTTTTGCGCTCCCCCACTTTTTGGCTCTCTCAGGCTGCGGCTCTCCAAACACACACACGCACACACACATATTGCTTTTTCCTGGTGTCTGAGTGCGTTTCTCCTCCTCCACCAGCACCTGGTTCTCTACGCAGCGGGGCGATGTGCTCAAAAGCGAGCGAGGGAGGTGGTTAAGCATCATTATAGCAGCGTTCGTGGCCCACACACACACTTACCCACAAGACACCGCAAAGCCAGGGGCCTTACAGATGTTCCAGCGTGCATTGTCGAGCCTCCCGGGCTCTTTGTGAGGACGAATGTCCTGTTGCTCATGAAATTGGCCTCAGTTTGAAACGCACTCCTATCAAACGTGTTTAGTTCACCCTCGAATCGTACGTGGCGCTGTTAGAAATCAAATTGAGTTGGATGCGTAACCCCCTGTTACTCTAACTTGTTTAAGCTCCATTTGATACTGATGAAATTCCTCGGATCTGGGCGCCCCTTTATTCACGGGACATTTGTGAGTCAAATTAGGCTCTTCAGGTCGGGCTAAACGCTCTTCGCATTGTGTTACAATGCAGAGCAAACGAGCTAGCATCACGCAGCTACCGAGGAATTACATACATACTGAGTCGCTTTAACAAATTTGTATGCAATTAGGTTGCAGAGCAGCCTGTGATTACACGTGCTTATTGTTATTGCCAAGGAAATTGATTGTGTTTGTGCACAACATGGGATATTTGATGCACTTTTGTTGCGTGGTTTAGATAAGGTTTAGTAAATCAAACTTTATTGCTGCCAAAAGCAAAAAATATTTTAATGAGACTTATTCTTGTAGCAAGCACTGCATTGTCTTAATGTGTTGCATGGTTTAGATAATATTTAATAATTAAATAAACTTTAAATGCAATAATTCTATAAACACAAAAATGCACGTGTGTGTGTGGTCTAAACACATTTACTCTTGGAGAACTTATTTAATGTTTTTTATGCAATGGACAGTTATTTATGGTGTAATAATAACATTTTAAAATGCATTAGTATTAATAACTAAGAACAGCAAATATATTAGCATCCTTGCTGTAGAAGAAGTATTTTTTTCATACACTACACAGTTTAGAAAATGTCTAATATTTAGCAATAAAATGCACTTATATTAATCAAAACATAAAATAATATTGATCACAACGTGGACTAAACATTTATTCTTGTAGAAAGTAACGTTTACGTTAACGTTAACGTATTTGCATGGTTTAGAGAATGTTTAATAAGCATTAACTTTAAAATGCATTAAAATTGATACAAATATTGGACCAAGACATTGGACCAATCGTATTTAATCTTGTAGAAAGTTTGTTTTTAATATATTTCAGATATTTAACAAGTAAACTTTAAAATGCATTAAAATAATGTGTGTGTGAGAGTGTATGCAACTAATTTTAGATAACTTTTCAGTATTTCACGCTAACGAAAACATTCAGGAATTGAAATGTAATACAAATATTTAACATTATAGAAAAGTATCTGATGTTTTTTATTTATTTATTTTTGGCTCTGTCCGTTTATGATGGCTTTGATGTATTTTTTTCTTAGTGTAGTTTTATTTTGCATCAAATGATACACATCATTACACTTACTGAGCACTGTTTCTCTTAGTTTGATTGGGCGGATAGTACGCTTTAGATAGATCTTCAGAAGCAAAAGCAAGGTTCGAAACCAAATGCATATCCGCCATAACTATTGCTTCACGTTCTAAGCGCAGCACTAGAGCCTAATCTATGCAGATACGGAGCACATGTTGTGTTTCTCTGCGGAGACGCACCACAGAGCTTGTTCACGAGCTGTTATCGTCTCCCAAATCAAATTCTCGGCACCCTCAGGGCTGCGCATTTGTGTTTCAACTGCCTGCTAATATGGCTGATTCCTCCGATTGCGGATTTGATAATTCGTTGATTGGTTAAACGGAGCGCTGCTTTACAGCCGCATCTGTGAAATCTCTCCAGCATTATCCTCTAAATAACAGAGCGAGGCGTTTGGCATCTAAACGAGGGTCACATTTGGGATCTTCCTGTCTGTTTTGGCCGCTCCAAGTATCATCTGTGACACCTCTCCAATTAAATGGCATCTCGGTGATGGAGCTGGGGGTGATTTGGGGCAGACGGTAGGCAGATATCAAGGTGCCCGTTAAGAGATCACAGGGGGATACGCACGTATGTTAATCGCCTCTGTTAATGTAGCAATGAATTAAGAGTTTAGATGTCACAGGAGGTTTAACACAGCTGATCCAGAGCAGAGGCCATGGTTCCCGCTGGTCGCCCCTGCTCAGAGACGGGACATGAGGGGGCTAATTATGGACAAACTGGAAAAGTGTCAAGCTGTTTTGTTTTAGTTTATTGTTTGAGGAACTCTAGACTTTAAATTTAGCCTATATATTTTATATTAAAAATCATGCTAAAATATATGTAAATATTTGTATTCGCACTTGTATTTTTAAATGCACTATTTTTTGTATATTTGCAACTTTAATTTAGTCAACATTTAACCATTTAATATTTCTAAAACTTCAAATAAATGAAATTGTTATCTATATTTTACATTTAAAATATAAATACTAATAAAACATTTGCGATATATTTTAGTTTAATATTTTAAAGTAAAAAATAAAAATGTATTTTTATACATTTATATTCAAAATATTTTTTTACAAGTACATTCATTTTCTTTTTAAATTTCACATTTAAAACAATCAAATATTTAATTCAGTGTCGTAATATTTTTAAAGCATTAAACTTTATTTAATATTTAATAATAAACACATATGATTAATAAATATGATCTAAATACAAATATTTTGTTATTAATTCAATTTGTTAAAATATTACCTTAACTTTCCCCATTTTGCTATTTATTTCAATCTTGAAACATTTTCTTTTTTAAATATTTAATAAATATAAGTTTAAATATAAGTTTTAAAAATCAACATATAAAAAACCCCAAATAATTTTCTCAGTATTTCATCATTCTATACTGTAACATATTTAAGTATTATATAATGATGCACATTTAAGTAAATTAAATGTAAAAAAAATCTTATATTAAAAAGAACATGCAAGTTACATTTTTTTCGTAATTTGTAAAAATACCTTTTTATAATTATTTTAAAATAATTTTATATTCTTCGAATATCCTAAGTTCTAAATCCTAATTTTACTATTATAATATTTCATAATTTTCATTTCTAAAATGAGTATATTTAAAATATGTTATTCATGAATCATATTCACCTATTTCTTATTTGCTTTGTATTTATATTTCAAATTTGAAATGCATTGTTAACGTAGCAGTGAATTAAGAGTTTAGACGTCACAGGAGGTTTAACGTAGTTGATCTAAAGCAGAGGCCGTGGCTCCCGCTGCTCAGAGCCCGGTCCGTGTGGGGGCTAATTATAGCAAATTGGAAAAGTGTTGGGCGACGGCGCGCATGTGGGGCCTCCCTCAGCGCTCGCCGCTTCCCGTCGTCAGGGTCTGTTGCCGCCCGTCCAGCCCGCACCTGCTCCTCACCGGCCTGTGATAGATAGAGTCGACCGGTGGCTCAATAACAGTCACCCGCCCCACCCCATCCCGTATTGATGGACTGCGGGGCCGCAGGCTTTGTGAGTGAGGATCATCTGCTGGAAATGGTCTCTCCGCCCCCTCAGCACCTGCGCAGAGGGATGCGATAGGTGAACGGACGGCCGAGAGGGACCTCAGGGACCCGCTTTTTTGGAATGGTACCCCATCTAACACGAGCGCGCCATAACGTGTGTGTGTTTGTGTCGTGGGGGTTGCTGCAGGCCTGCACATGTGTCCTCTCTCCCTCCTTATTATTCCGTAATTAGCCCTTTGGCTGTCTGCTGGAGGACGGCCGTCCCCCCTTGAGAGCCGTCTGTGTTGACAGACACACACAGACCCAGAAAAACAAACACACACCGAACAGTGTTTGACTTCCAAACAGCAAAAATCCCGACTTCTAGAGAAGGCAAACACGCTCAGGCGCCCGTAGCGATTTGGCCTTTGTGGTTCGGTTCCAAGTTTACTCCGCTGCTTCCATCCAGCTGGTACTCAATCAAGACGTGACTACGACAATGTATGAAATCACATTTTGAGGCACTAATGGTGCATTCTGCGCAGCGGATTTTGCCTGTTTGTCAACAGGAAGCTGTAGTTGCGATATTCCTTTAAAGGAGTCATATGATGCGATTTTAAGTTTCCCTTTCTCTGGAATGCAACAAGCTGTTAATGATTAGAAAAGATCCCTGAAAATGCAAAGACTAGTCTCATAAGTCTCAAAACCAAAGTTATAACTCGTCCACAACCCCCTAATACAGCTTGTTTAAACACAACCCCACTTTTCTACGTTACAGTGTGGATTTATTTTCATAACACCTCCCAAATGTTCACCCAAAGAAAGAAGGTGAAGCTTTCATTTTCGCTGTAGTGTTGCTGCAGGCGCCATGTTCTGGAGATGCTGTGTGTTATTGTGATAGTAAAACAATTAGTTGTATTCACAACAGGGTTCCAGAACAATTCAACACAAATATTAGTGTTTTCAGTGCATTTATAGAGAACCGATTCTGAACCTGAAGAGCAGTCTTTACTGGCTGTGCACAGAGGCTGTAAGTTTTAAGCAGTGTAAAGTAGCGCTTGTTGTTTGTGGTTGCTCTGATAACGTATACAGGTGTGATGAAATGTGGTGCGTAAAAAGACAATTCATTACAATTAGTAAATATGACCGCACTGGATGCATGTTTTTGCATCATCTTGCCAGGACAGGGCATCACTAAGGGGCAACATACAGTATTCGTCACACGTTTGAGGAAATCGGCTAATCACAATGCACTGGACATCTGGCCAATCAGAGCTCAGAGCTCTTGTGTTTTGTAAAAATCCCTGTGTTTCAAGAAGGTAGGGCATAGAAGAGTAATAATAATGATACGATACGTGGAAAATAATGTGTTTTTTGAACCGCATAAAGACATAGCATTACACCAATTACACAATACTGTTCTTTTCAGCAACATCATACCATCTGATTTTTTTATGCATTTCATGCAATCAGTAGCCATTAAAGACAGACGTTCCAAATTCAAAAACAAAACGCTTGCGCACTCTTTTGTGACTGATGCAGAAGTTCTGGACGATGGCCACAACTGGGAAGATATTTTGAGATTCTCAAGGAGTCCAAACTAAAGGTTTCAGATTCGGCACCAGCTGCCTCTGCTTCAGTGGAGAATGCTGCATGATCTCAACAAGAATTCCTGCAAGCAGCAGAGTTTTTGATGACAGGCAGGCCTATGACAAATCATACTTTGAAGTATTACAGGCATATTTTGTGGAGTAGGCCGGTTTGTAAAATGAAAGTAACAGTTGAGTCATTCTACAAAAATGATCACACATTTGATGTGATTGAAAGCCATCAAGACAGATGTCCGGCTTCGCAACAGTTCTGAATGCAGATGTTCTGGACAACGGCCATGGTCGGGAAGATATTTTGAGATTCTCAAGCAGCCTGAACTAAAGGTTTGCATTCAGCACCAGCTGCCTCTGCTTCAGCGGATAATGCAGCACTATTGCAACAAGCGGTTTGATCTCTCTATACTAGAATGCATGTGCATGGTAGAGCTTTTGAAGACGACCCTACAACAATTTATGAAATCATAGTTTAAAACATTACGTAATGGCTTATTTTGCGGAGCAGAATTGGCCTGTTTGTCAATAGAAAAAAGTAGTTGGAACATACTAACATCACATGATGACAGATGCCACATCTCACATCTGTTGTGAATGCAGATGTCTAGACAATGGCTATGATATTTTAGGATTTTCAAGACTATGCTTTGCATGTGGTCTCTGCTGCAGTGGATAACGCAGCAAAAATCTTTGATCACTGTATATTTCAGTTCATGCATGCAACAAAGCTTTTGATGATGGGCCTAAAACACTTCCAAAGTTTGAAGCACTGAAGGCATATTTTTTGGAACAGAAGTTTGTTCACAGAAATCTATAGTTGCAATATTCCACTAATGCCTGATTTTTCATGCAATCAGCAGCCATCAAGATTGATTGCAAATTTTCCAAATGCCTGTGCTCCTGATGACGGCCATGAATGAGAAGATATTTATAAAAATTCAAAGCCAAACTAAAGTTTCGCATTTGGAACCAGCTGCTCAAGTGGATAATGCAGAACTATTGCAACAAGCAGTTTGATCGCTCAATAGTGTTTATGAATGCAGTTGAGCTTTTCATGGCGACCTACATAATGAAGAAGCATTAAAGGCATATAGATCAATAAAGAGCTGCAGTTGCAACATTCCACTAAATGCATGATCTTTTATGTATTTCATACAATCAACAACCATCAAGACAAGAAACTGCAACTGTTTCAAATGCAGACACTAGAACAGTTTAGCTCCACCCATAGTCAAGCACACCTGAAGCAGAAAATTAAGCCCTTACTAGATATACTTGAAACTTCTAGGTAGGTGTGTTGAGGAGAAAGTTGGAGCTAAACTCATAAAATATTATGATATGAATTGATAGCTGTTTTAGTGGATAAGGAGGTTTATTCACTCTACGAATGGTATTCATGCGTGCAACAGAGTTTTTGATGGTGGCCCACAATAAATAATGAAATTACAGTTTGAAGCATTAAAGACATATTGGGGAGAGGATTTGGCCCATTTGTCAATGGAAAGCTCTAGTTGCGATATTCTGCATTTTATGCAATCGATAGCTATCAAGACGGTTGTCTTTTTTGCAATTGCAAAAACAATGCACCTGTCTTGCACTTGGTATGGTGATAAGCAGTACGACTGTTGTATACCAGAGTTCCTACTTGCAGCAGAGCTTTTGATGACAGGCCGAAAAAGAAGTTTCAGGTCTGTTTTCGCAGCTGTGATTGCGAGCGTACGTGCATGCAAAAGCAAAACACTCTTTTCTGTCGTGCCTCGGGCTAAACTTGGGCGCTCAGCTGAGAGTCCAGGTGCCTTCTGGGTGCTGATGCAGTCCTACCTGCCATTTTTAAAGACAGTTTAAAAAAAAAAAAAAACACTCAAGCAACCTGGGCCCAATACGACAAAGCAAGTGCTTCAGTTTGTCTGAGGGAGCGAGGGGAAACCCATAAACAGCCGACAGCGCAAACTCGCACGTACTACGATACCCACAGTGTGCGAATCAGTCAGGGACTAATTAACACATCATCGCAAACCCAACTGCCTGGTGCTCCGCTCACCTGCTTCTTTCTTACTGCAGAGAGCACGTAAATCTCTTGCTGACGGTCGGAGATGTGGGTATTAATCTGCGATGTTGCCGCATGGCGTCTTTAACCTCGCTCATGAGGTGACGGGCTTTCCGTGCTCCCTGAAAAAGGCAGTTGAAGCACAATAAACGTGTTTTAATGACATTGCAGTTCCATTATGAATATGGGAATCTCCAGGGCGCATTCAAGAACAAATGAAATGCAAATGGAAGTTTGAAGACAGTCATTTGGTGTGTTAGTTTGGCTTCTACCGTAATGGGGATAAAATCAAAGTAAATAAAATGCAAATGATAAGACTCACCATTCGCTTACTGTCCACTGATGCTGTCTGGTCCATGGGCTTCTGTAAAGCAGATGAAATACATGCACTGACATTATTATTATTTATTTATCTTTAGAGAATCTAATACTGTTATTCAGCAAGGACACATTAAATTGTCTCAGAAGTGACATTTATGATACCAAAAGATTTCTTTTTCCAAATAAACGTTGTTCATTTGAACGTGCAATACATCAAAAGAATCCTGAAACAAAATGCATTACGGTTTCCACCAAAATATAAAGCAGCACAACTGTTTTTAACACTGAAAATAATCAGAAATGTTTCTTGATCAACATATTAGAATGATTTCCAAATGATCATGTGACACTGAAGACTGGACTGACGATGCTGAAAAATTCAGCTTTGCATCACAGGAATAAATTACATTTTACAACACATTCAAATATAAAACAGTTATTTAAAATTGCAATATTATTTCACAACATTACTCTTTTGTAAATTGTATTTGTGATTAAATTAATTGAGCTCTTTTAAGAATATCACTGTATATTAGATCTGGTTTTCTTCAGGATTTTAAATCGACCATCAAGAAGCATTTCTGAATGCAAATAGTTAAATTAATACAATGATAAATGCATTTACATTACAAACACATTTCTAAACTTTCTTTCACCTTGGATAGATTTGTTTCTGCTTCAGAAGCAACTAAGCACAGAGCCTTTAACATCAACTATGAACAGACCTGCAATAGAGTTTGAGTGAATGGACTTTTTTATTTTTTTATTTTTAAAGTTGCTCAGCCAATATTTTGCAAATCCCATGCAATTCATGAACGGTATGCACACAACGGTTAGGCTGCACGTTTTCTAAACAGACCTGCTCTCCACCAGTTGAGAACCACTGCGTTTGAATCAGACCGTGTCCCGTACAGTCGAATTAACGGCACTGGGCTGCCCTGCAGGAAAGCATTTTGTCAATATGCAAAAGATGGAGGGTGTCCAAACACAGACAGTCGGATATAGATGGAGCTAATCTGCATTAGTATTCAGCGCACACACACTCACACACACTGTAGCACATGTGACGGGTTTGTCTGGTGTGCGAGCGTGTGTGTGGCACAGCAGTGTGTTCCAGACTGCAGTGATTAATCTGACGCTGTCATGTCTCCACAGATGTTTACATGGAGATGTTTGAGGAGCACATGTCTGATAGAGTGTGTATCTTCCGTCCTCTCCATCTTCAAACATGTGCATCTACGACGTCACCTGGGCCATCTGGAGGATAGTAGAGAGAAGGCTGACCTACACACACACACACAATCATAACTCCCCAACGTCAAATCATTGTCTGCCAACAGCTGACTGCTCTTTTACAAAATCTAGAGCGCTGCCTATCTAGACAGCATTTTTAGACATCATAGGTGCGCTGAATACATGAAAGCTGCTTCAAAAGGTAGGCAACAAAATGATATGCCCTTCTTTGACCAAATTCTAAGCTAACATCACATGCACCCTTCGGAAATGCATGACAAAAGATTCAGTGAATAAATGAATGAATGAAATAAATAGGGTCAAGATTGTCTGCAAGACCAAAAAAAACTGATTAAACTGATTTTTTTTCTAGATAAAGTGGAAAGCAAATTGACACTTCACCTCCTTTTTTTTTACCAGAAAGAAAGATACTATTAATCGCATATTTCTTCTCTAGAGTTTCAGTACAGATCTCAACAATGTCTCCTAATGTGCTCCGAAAGATGCCAAAATTGGCAAATATCAACTCATATATTTCTAATAAACTCTTACTGGGTGCCATTTATTTATTTTTTATTTCTGAAAAAATTTTGGGAGTAACTTAAAAGACAAAGCTAAAACTTAAACACAACTGAGACATCCATTACATCCCCTGAGCTACAAAAGAGCAACTTCTGAACAATATACTGGATTTCCAGAGTGCAATGGACAATAAACATCACGCTTATACGATTAGTTGTCCTGACCTGCCAGTCTGATTGAACACTAGAATCAGCTGAATCAGAATCTGTCTCTCTCCAAATCTCGCTCCAGATGGCATAAAAGCCTGACATCGGTGCCTGACAGTTGTGGTGCTACACAAGGTGAAGTGCATCTGTTTTACAGCAATGCACGCTGCCAAAAACCCTGCACAGGCCTCACACAGCATGCAACCGCAGTGTTGCAGACCTGCATTCTGCATCCAAATCACTGGTAACTGCATGCAGGCCGCCTCCGCAGGGACTAGCATATGATACGGAGGCAGACAATGAAAAACACTCAGAGACCAACACAGAGCCTGATCTCACAAACATGCTTGACACACTGAACACACACACACACATGAGTGCAAGTTTTAGTAGGGCTGTCATGTGTTCATTTGTTTAAAGGAACTGTTAAGCCAAAAATTAAATAAGCTAAATTATATATATATATATATATATATATATATATATAAAATATGAGGTATACTTAACCTCATTGCCTCCAAGTTGTGCTTGTTGTTCATCAGAACAGATTTGGAGAAACTGAGCAATGGATCCTCAGAAATGAATGGGTGCTGTCAGAATGAGAGTAACAGCTGATAAAACCACTTCAATAATCCATCCATAGCACTCCAGTAATTACATTTATTTAGAAAAAAAAAACAACCATCAATAATTGAAGCATTTTAACTTTAGACTGCCACCTCTGATTAAAATATACGTCCATAATGAATAGTTATGCTTCCTCATCTCCTGTCGTCCTCTTATAACAAAATCCACCCACGTTTTTGTTTAGAACCGTTTTGGACAGTTTCTGCTTGTAAACTGTGCTCGATCTGACCATATTTCTCTCCTGATTTAGAGCAAATGACTTTTTCACTGGAGAAAGCAGCATTACAGATAAAGAACTAGGGAGAAGCAACAGTGTGAATTTAAAAGCATCTTAATGATGGATCAGTAAAAAAAAAGTGAAATTTTTTTGGGTGAACTATCCTTTTAATGCCAAAAAATGTAATGAGCTAAAATATAAGTTCAAACGCATGGACCAGAGTGCAAAGGTCTTGAAATGTGTTTCTGATCTACATTGAACACTGTGTTTTTAAAAAGTGCAAAATACCAAAAAACAGCAAGATATGACGTAAAAGACATCTGTCTGCATTTGTACTATACATCCATTTTTTGTCTATTTTAATGCCCTAGTTGTCATAATAATATAACTTAATGAACTAATCAATGTTTATTGAGGAAAAAGGCATCAACTTAATCTTCATTTGATGCTTTTTAACAAATATTGACAAAAGCAGTTAATTGTGATTCATTTGACCAAATAACTGACATATCATGCTATAAATTCAGTTCAAATTTGCAGTCAGTCGAAGGTTTTTAGGCAGAGTTGGTGGTCATGCACAGTTTAGCTTTTTTCCGAGTGTTGCATGCTCTGTGTTTGGCACACAAACATGGACAAGCATCAAACCATGACAATCAGATGAGAGTCTGGCTCTAAGATAATTAACTCTGACTCACTGAATGAGGTTTCAACAGGCTTATGCTGCGGTCGGTAAACAGGCTTGAGGTTGTCAACCTAACTCAGGCTGAATAACACAATTTTTCATTTTGGTTTCTAAATGTCTTCTGAATTTTAATAACTTCATGCAAATATTGCACCACACACATGTTGTGTTTAAATGTTTTATGGGAACATTCCATATGCGTAGCGGTTTTAATACTGTACAAACTGTACGTGGTATTGCCCTACACTGACCCTATACCTAAACCTACCCCTTACAGGAAACTATGTGCATTTTTAGATTTTTAAAAATGATTAATTAAAATTAAAAATAATAATTCAGATTAAATATTATTTTTGCTAAATAGCAATGAATAAATTCCATAAATATTCATTTTAACTGGAGCTAGATTAGGGTAAATGTAAAAACATGGGAAATGAGCATGCATAATTAAACATATTAAATATATTCCAGTATATATTTTAGACCCAGTGCATCAACAGCAGCTTAACGCTCTCAGAAGATTTTTGAAGAGAAAGAGACAGAAGGAAAGCAAGGTTATTTGCATGGAGTGCCATGGACGCCCCCGTTCCCCGTATCTGATGTCAGTCTCCCGACACTGATAGACTCTGCGTCTCCCATTTAAGGGATAATGAGATTGCTCGAGCCACACAAACCTCTGCTGACTGCACTACACTGACGCTACGGCAGTCACTTCATCTCTCAGAGACTCATCAGGGTTCAGCTAAACAACTCCGCCTGCCCCCATCTTCCTCCGACCTAGACACTCGATACGAATGCGCTCCGCTCATCAAGAGCCCGAGCATCAGCGTAATGGAGAGAAGTGGGTGAAAACGAAGAGGATGTGGGGCAGCGCAACACCTGATTGGTTAAAAATGGCCTTTTTTCATCAGCTTCTTCCTCAGGTGGTAGAGGATTTGTGAACCTGTAGGAAAGAAAATTCACAAGTGACATTCACAATTCACAAGTGAAATTCACAAGTCTCTTAAATGTCTCAATTGTTTCTCCCAGACACCAAAGGGAAAGGGGCCTTTTAACCCCACAGTCTTCACCTCGTATTTTATTTCAGAAGAGGTTTCAAGAGGCCAGACTTGCTGTGATACCAAAGTTTGCATTCAAAAGTGTCAAGACATTCCCATCACAAGACCAAGCATGCTACATAAGAATAATTTCACAGCTTTTTATTACTAGCAAGTTTTTATTACTTGTCAGTTCTGCCTCATTTGGCACCCAAAGTAAAATGCAGAGAATAAACACTAACCCCCAGTGTTCCCAGACAAGGCTTAAGCTAGTCCCAGACTAAATTGCATGTTTGAGCGGTCTCAGATGAAAAAATCTTGCTTTGACATTTCTTAAAACATGTCAGTGTCATTGTTCTGTGTTAAGATGCACACCTGTAGTATTTTCTTATAAGGCATTTTTGTAAAAGTTGCTTAAATATCTTAATTTAACAAATCAAATATGCATAGAAAAGGTTGAAAAGATATTGAAAATGCATGCTATGTCACATCCAGAATTACAAACTGAAATAAATATAAACAATGATACAACAAAGTAGCATTACCATAAATGGGCCATAAAACATCTTTAAAAGACTCATTCACATTACATAAGGCTGAATAAAGGTTTTCAAAATGATCATTTATAAACAAAAACATACTGTACCATGGGGGAAATATATATACTGAAATGAATTACCTGTAGCATGGGCAGGTGTTGAATTAAAGAAAAGGGTATTAGTCGCTGAAAAACTACAGGATTTGTTTTGTCTCCTTGGATATCGTTGATAAATATCCATTTTATGCAGCGTTTCTTTGTAACATCGCGATTTGGAAACATTACCGTTTTACCGCCAAACGCTTCAAACGAATCAGTTCGTTTAGTGAATGAACTGGCGTTTTGTTCGTGACCGAATCTGCCTTGTCGATCAAATCTTTGAATCAAATGATCCATTCTCGTTCATTTCCAAACACTAAAAACTAAAGTGACTCGCAAATGATTCAGAATGGATCACTAACCGTTTTGCAAAGCCATTTGACTGCTTCGTTGAAAGGAAAGGATTCATTCGAGATTTGGGTATTAGGTGCGTTCGACTTCATGCGGCGCGGCGCTGCGCAGACCGATCGGCGGCTGACTTGAAGTAGTACATGCCGGTTAGAAATGTTGTCCGACTTGAACCGGCGCCGACGCCACGTGACGTTCACGTGTGGCATCAAAGTAAAGCGAGAGCGTTTCGAGAACAGCCGGGTTGCTCATCCAGCGCAGCATTTCAGGAGCGACTGCACCAGGCTGTAATGATGTCATAGCTTCTCATGATTGGCCACAAATCAAGTTGCATGCCATTTCGTAAATAGTTTACGTTCTTTTGACTGCAGCACATTTTTTCCCCTTAAATTCTTTATATTGGATTTGTGCATTAGTTTATTATTGTACTTTTTTCATACAGACCATTAATAGTACTCAGATGCATATTTAAGTAATATTTTTTTATGAAACACCTAAAATGTCACAGACATTTAATGTAATGAGGTCAACATTTATTGATGCTGAAATCTGTTGCTGCTTCACTGCATTTCTTCCAACAAAAAAGGTATTTCTATAGCTTACAGTTCATCTGCAATAACGTAGGCAAACGCCACGTGATCTGCCATGTTTGAGGAAGCAACATGATCCCCAACGTGTCCGACCTGACGGCTCCATTTTCAGCTCCTCCCCGACTGCTTTCGGCTAATCTCGCCGATCGGTCTGCGCAGCGCAGGATGAGCTCGAACACACTTAGTAACTTTAAAAGCAATATGCACGTCATCTGAGATAGATACACAAAACAAAAAAAACTCCAACTATGATGAACTGAAATAGGCCTAAAATATTTCTGAAATTGTGAGAACTAAAACAGACCCAAAAGAGAGGATGTTGGTTGTGGTCTCTGCATGGTCAATTTTGGATTGGAAGCTTATATGGGATTGGTTGCCAATAAGAAGCCCCATTTTAAAACAAACTATTGATTAAAGCAACAGAAGTATAGAACTGATCGTAGTCATTCTATTAGTGTTAAAAGAAAGCAATTGAATTGATGATTTCGTAGTATAAAGATAATAATAACATAATTCACTTCACAAGATTTGTGAAGCTCAAACAGTACAGAAAGACAGTAACAACACCAGGGTTGTGAGTTCGATTTGCAATGGAATGCAAAAACTGATAATGCAATGTAAGTTGCTTTGGATAAAGCATCTCTGAATGGCATAAACTACGGTGGCCGAGAGAGCTCAACGTGCTAGAAACAGAAAAAAACACATGCAAACTGCAAATTCTCACAATGAATTCTCAAAATTTTTACTGTTTGCATGTGTTTTCTGAAGTTTTCAGCGCGTTTAGCTCTCTCGGCCACTGTTATACACTGCCAGAAATGCATCTTTACATAATATGGCCACACTGCTCACTTTTATTATTCATTATTATTCATTTCATAATGACTAACTTAACCTCTGATTCATTAAATTATCAACCCTGTCTTAGATGTTTTTCCTTAAATTCCTTAAGGAAATAAAAAGACACACAAATGAGTATAGCATGTAGAGCTATTTAATAAATGTAAATAGCAGCTCAGAGCTGTTGATGAGAAATGTTTATACTAGATCTCTTTTGATTGCAGACTTTGATATCTCGGCATAGTTAGATCAGTAAACCCTTCTTAACACATTTCGCTTTATTGCTCTGCACAACAACTGACTCACTCGTTTCTGTATTTATTTCTCAAAAGGAGACACATCTGAGACTTCATTACTTAATTGAAACCTCCAGAGCTGCAAATAGCAAAGCAAATTTCCACAGGGAAGAAAGATTTAATTTATGTTATTCAGAAATCACCCATGTCTCATATACACGTGTGATTTGCACGCATGCCGCACATGCTCACGTTTACACAAGCAGCAGCACAGGTGTACACACAAACAGCGTGCGTTTGAGCCAAAGCCAGGGCCGCGTCGCCATCCCAGAGCCTCGGAGGCATGGGACAGGTGACACGATGGAGGGAGGGAGGAGGTCGGCGCGCACCAGGATGCTAGGGCTTTTCGCTGCGCAATAAAAATGCTAATCCGCTCTATTCCCCTGTTGATCGGCTCTATGTAAAACAGGTTAGAGTTCCCCGCTCCACATGTGTACCCTCAATTTACCAGTTGGCCTTCCTTTGTCCTGCTCTCTTTATTTGTTCTTCATTGAACGCAGTGGCCTGGATGTCTTCACACATCTTCCGCCTGACTCTGCTAATGACAATGACAGTGCTGGCTTCAGTTCTGCGCCCACACACCGCCTTAATGATGCCTCCGCAGGCCGAAAGACAAAGAGAGCCATGGACGCGGCATTGTCCCAATTAAAGGTCACAGAACAGAAGAGGTCTTAACTGTCCTCAGCCTCCGGCCACGTTCGGCTCAAATTGTCGGCTGCCACTGTTGGTTGTCTTCAACTGTTGTGTGCGCCACACTGAGTAATGTTGATTTCGGACAATTTTATACCCGTTTTAGTTCTGTAACGTTTATTAGGTCAGAGCTTTTGGTTTTGCTTGAGGAACAAGATGGTTTTAGTTGGAACCCAACTGTTTATCACAGAAAAGTAAAACAAAAACGTACGAAATCAAACGATGAAATGCCTTTCTTATTTGCTTGATAAATGTCTTTATTTAAAGGTTTGTTCAGTTCAGTTCAGTACTAAGTTATAATTATGAGATGCTAAGTCAATTGTGACACTCTCCACTTTGAGATAACAAGCATTAAA
This sequence comes from Enteromius treurensis, assembly GCA_032275025.1. Classification (NCBI taxonomy): domain Eukaryota; kingdom Metazoa; phylum Chordata; class Actinopteri; order Cypriniformes; family Cyprinidae; genus Enteromius; species Enteromius treurensis. Next base: position 353,597 of record JAUCMU010000126.1, read on the forward strand.
GTTTTAAATTTCACTATGATTTCAATCATTTACACGGTTTTACTCTTTCGAAAATAAAGATATCAAGGTTATATTTTCACAGAATGTCCTCAAAATTACTTGACCTGGGTTTTCACAGCCTGGGCCACAAATAAGTCATAATTACAGTATGACACAAAAAGCCATTATAAGATGAAAAGTCATAATTAATGAGACCAAAGTTGAAATCCTTATAGTTTTGTTGTCTTAAATTGTTGTGTGCATCACGCTGATTAAATGAATAGTTCACCCAAAAATGAAAATTCATCATCATTTGCCCTCAAATAGTTCTAAATCTGTTTAAATAAACTTTGTTCTGCCGAACACAAAGGAAGATATTTTGAAGAAAATTTGTAACCAAGCTGTTTTGGGTCACCATTGACTTCTATAGTAGTCAGTGAAAAAGTGCTATGGAAGTCAATGTTGACCCAATGCTGATTTCGGAACTGTTTCATACTGGTTTTATTTATAGTTTTCCACAAATTTTTCCTCATTTACATTTATGCATTTGGCAGACACTTTTATCCAAAGTGATTTAAATGGTATTCAAGTTATATACACATTTCTGTCAGTTCTTGCATTTAATGGGAATCGAACTCATGACCTCAGCCTTGCTCGTTTCATGCTCTGCTCTTTGAGCGGCAGGAATTCAATTGAGTTGCAAATTAATCTGATTTGTGTGTTTTCATGATTCTTGAGGATGAGGGCATGATGAAGGTGCATCCAATTTCATTTCTACACTTAACAGATGAATTTGCATCCAGATTGGCTGACCAGTTGATATCAACAACAACAGTTATGGTAAGTGTTTTCTTTTTAAAAAAAAAAAATGAATAAGATATCTAGTTTAACTATGCAGGAATATGAGATTAGTTGCATTTTATTATTTGAATTTAGTTGCAGTTCCTGCTTTCCATGACACTTTAAAAGAGAGCTGCGATTCATTTTGGGGTCGTGACCCACCAGTTGAGAGCTACTGCATTAGACAGCTTTAATGTTTAAGGTTTTAGGAACTCTGTCGAATCAGCATGTTTGGAACTGACCAAAATAACAAGCCAGTCGACAAATGTATCCACGCCCGTCTGAAGCTCCTGAGCCCAAGCAGGTTTATCAGTCTGTCCGCACACTCCCGTTTACTTAATCTTCTCCGTTTGCTCTCAGAAGGGCCAGAGCGAAACGGAAATCTACATAATGTCGTCTTTGTCCCCTTCGTAGTTTCTTTAACTCTCACATCTAATTAGCTTCAGGGACTGCACGGGTGCGATATGGGGTTTCCCGGGGCGCGCCCCCCTTTCCCCCCCAGTTGGGCTGTGGGTCGGACCGGTGGGGTCTGTTCCCCAGAGACCGGTTATGACAAATAAGATTAATGTCTCTCAAGCCTCCTGAGCCACACAGATTAGACTGATAGCTGATTTTCTCAAGAGAAGCCCCATGTGCGAGCGTATACATGCGCTTGTCAGAGCATGCTGGGAATGAGAGAGCGACCGCAGTCCCCTCCCCTTTAATGACCACTGGAGCGTAGAGGGTCAGGAGGGTACGGGTCAAAAGGTCCTTCGCGGTGGGTTCCCTATCTTCATGAGCACTGAAGCGTTGGATGAAGGGGTGACGCTCCTGTGAGATTAAGCTTTAAACTCTCCATTAGGAGTAAGAGTGGAAACGAAAGGCCTGAGGGCATTCTGAACCTGCTTCTACACATACAGCACCTGTTTTTCTCTCCTTCACATTATACTGCAAAAGCTTGTTTTACTTTGTTGCATTGCCAGGAATAAACTGTTACATCTGGTGACTTAGTATAGGATGAGTTCTACATGAAGTCCAAGAATTTGTGTTGGGAGTTATTATGAGATTATTAAGTCAAAATTATAGTCATAATTTAAATAAATGTGACAGTTATGAGATAAAAAATAGGAGATAAAGTCAATCATGACAAAATTAGATTAAAAAAAAATTAGCTTTGTTTGATTTTCATCATTTTTACTTGTCATAGTTAACTATTGAATTACAATGTTATTTTATTTTATATTATAATATATTATAATTATATAATATATATTTAAATATCGCATAATAAAATGTTTAAATTATTATGTTTAAAAATATTTTCATAATTATTAATTTTATTTTTTGTTTTGTTTTTCATAGTAATGACTGCCATATTTTCTACTTATATCAAACGTATGAGAGAAAAAGTTGAAATTATGAGATAAGAAGTCATAATTATGACTGAATATGAATGTCAACTTATGACATATTTTGACTTACGTCATACTTATGACCTACAGTAGTATGAGAATGAGAATGAGTATAAAAAGTTAATTATATAAAAAAACTAAATTATGACAAAACCTTAAAAGTCTGAGAAAAAAGTCATAGCTGTTACAAAACTGTAGAGTTTTAACCACAATTTTGATGAAATATATCATAACTGTGACTTTTTTCAGAAATGGGCTTCTATGTGTGACAATAATTTGACATGATTTGTTTCGCCTGCATTGATTCACCAACGAAAAACGCTGCATTCAGCAGAATGAATCAGAAGAGTCGCATCTATTCAAAAGACAAAAACTCTTCTGAGGTCTTTATAACTTTTGATGATCCTTCCTATCACTTCAATGTGTCAGCTCGCTGACAAAGCAACTTCTCCGACAGAATGTTCTTCTGGAAATACCGGGAGCTGTTGTAGAGGCTGCTATTCTCCACAGCGCCAGAGCCATAAGCCAACTTTTATGAAACAATTGTGCTTTATTCATAAGATGTTTGCTCGGTAATAATACCACTATGTCTGAATTTGCCTTGAATTATACTAAAATAAAGCTAAAATATTGATGTCTAAGCATTTCTTTTTTTTGCACAGATCTCTGTTATTCCTTCACAAGAACAGTGAACATTGTATTTTTTCAACAGACAATTACTGTACCAATAACATTCATGTTATGGGCTTATTGTGAGTTCAGTGCAATACACACAATCTTTGAGTTTCTCATAACCCCAAATAAATCCCAATGTTCTCTGAAACTGGGAAACCAAAATCATTTTTTCCTGTGTTAAAGTGTGGTAGGGTACAGCTCCAGGCATTACAGCATTTATTTTCTTTTGTAATCGACTTAATGTGATTATTGCACATCATTCCTTTATTTTACATTGTGAAACGCAGTTTAGATGGCAATGTTTACTATCTGTCTATCTATCTATCTATCTATCTATCTATCTATCTATCTATCTATCTATCTATCTATCTATCTCTGTTTTTCTGTCTATCAAAGAAAGCCGGCTTTTTTGAACAGCTTGTCTAAATAAGCACAATGCTTCATTTCATCCTATAATGCAGATTTTCTATATGATCCTGTAATCAGAGCGAGAGAGGCGGAGGGCAGCTGCTAAGCCTGAATCTGCCCATCAATGTCACCGACCGGCCGTGGCAGATGCAAAGGGGCATCAGGTCTCCGCCGACACACCCTCATGAGAACAAGAGTGGCGCTCTGCAGAAGTGTGTGTGTGTGCGTTCATGTATGCTTTGGTAAGAGAGATAGATGGTGCAATAACTTGTGATTGTATGAACGCATGACTGTGGAAATAGATTGTGACAGTTTCCTGTATCGTCTGAAGCTGTGAGTTTAACCTTATTTTTTTCTTTTGTCAGCTTTTCAGCGGTATATGATGGCTTCATCCATCCATCTGATGTTCTCTTTCTCTGGAAAAAGTGGGAAAGGTGCAGGTGTGACCGTATAGAGCTATTTCTACCTAATCTGACCTATGAAAATAACATTGTCAGGTTGAATTAAATCATATTATTGACTCAAGTAAAACTAGTTTAATTTAGGATAACTGAAAAAAATTTTTTTTACAGTCTAGCGCTGTCGTTTCAAACCTGCATGACTTTCTTTCATCTGTGCAGTACAGCACAAGATATTTTGAAAAAAATAGGTTTGAAACAACAGGGTGAGTAAGTCTTTTTGTAAAGGTCCACAAAAGTTTCCAAACCATGAAAAGGTCTAAACTGTGAGAAGTCACAATTACCCATTTTATTTTCCATAGGTTCATATGACATTTAACATCGCCTTACATGCATTAAAAAAATTATGAAAAATGTTTTGGAGCCATGTATGTACAGTAATATTATTAACATGAACATCCCATGAAATATAATTCAACTAAACGTGTTCAATTAGTTCACATAATCAAAAGAGCATCAAATGAAAAGACACTTCATGTGACCATAGCCTGTGGACGTTTGAGGTTTGAAGTACAGGAAGTAAATAGTGTGTTTCTACAATATCCTGCCTTTGACCTTCCACGCGTCCTTTACAACCTGCTCCAGAAGTGCCTTGTGTACTGATTCGAATCGGTCTCATTGAAAACTGCGTACGTGAGAATTAAATGTCAATGAAGTTCTTTTGATTTCAACTCCGACGAGACGTTTGTTCGGTGTGTTGAGACTATTATTATGCAAATGAGACGCACTTCAATATTTTCGCCTGTGTTTTTCCAGCTGATGTCAGCACTTCCCAAGAAGCCTCCGTGCGCGAACGTCCTTCTCCCCCCATAAACACGTCAGGTCGCCGTGGGCTGCTGCTGCTGCCGTCCTCTCGAGCGCTTGGGAATGTCAACTGCTGTGCAACAGTGTCCTACATACTCACTGCATGCTCCTGATACTGTTATACACATGCATGCACATTAATGTAGAATCAACTTAAAGGTCGTTCTTTGAAACGAGAGCCATTTTTGTCCCTCATTTACATGTGTGTAAAATAAAATGTTTTTTTTTTTTCAGCCCCTTTTCACGAGGAAGACATTTGTGGGCCTGCTGTATTAACTAATTGGACAGAAAATATATAGAGAAGATTGCATTTTTATCTTTAATCCCTATAGTATTTTAGATTTTAGTTGACAGATTTAAAAAAAAAAAAAGAGTTGAATGAAGTTGCATCCACAGGTTATCATTTTTTCCCCTTTCTGCCATAAAAATAAGGCAATTAAGAGTTTTTATCTCGAATTTGAGTTTATATAATGCAACACAGATTTTTTATTTATTTATCTCTCGCTTTTATTTATTTTACTACCCTCATCTTGCCGTGTAGGACTGCAGTGAAATTGCAATGCGTGCATGTAGTGCAACTAAAAGACTTGCGTTCCCCTTAATGAGAAAATGAACAATGTATAATGACCTTTCGGTCTCCAGACACGAGTGTAAAGCAGCATCTATCATTATAACGCCTTCTCCCCGGGTCTGAATGTTTGTGAAATGACAATCCTACCGCGGGACGTCCTTATTCGTCCCATTGAAGGAGTGAACAATGAGAACACGATGTCAGACAACAGTGTGTACTACAGCTCCAGGATCCGCGTTAATTGCGGACATATGGCTCCTACTGGAATCATTGAGGAAACGGACCTTCTGGTACCCAATTCGTGTGATTTGCATGAAAAGAAAGCCATTGGTTTATAGACCGTGATGTAAAAGAATGACCTGAAAGCCTGAGGCCACAGCCAGTAGTTGATTTAGTGGTTCGCGGCAGAAGCAGAGCGCGAAAACGCAGCGCGGGAGGGCAGATTTGGTAACGTAGCAATGTTGCAAATTAAGTGCAAAACAACCAAATCTTTCAAATAAAATGATACATTGATTACAAACATTTGCATGCAAGATTATTTTGTATTTATTTATTTAAATTAGCTAAACAATTTAAACCTAGTATGTGTTGTCTGGAAAGGGGGTAAAATTGAACAGGTCACATATAACTGCATCAGTTTATAAAAACGTTTCATTTATGAAAACCGAACGGATGTGTCATGTAAATAAACCCCTCTGCCTCATTTCAGGCTTCGAGAAAAATCTGGCGAAGGCGTGCACGTCTCACAGCGTCATTAAGCCATCCAGTTCAATGTTGGTCCCGGGAGATTTTTTTATGGATTAAATTAAGTACTTCCATCTTCATTTCCCACCTGATCGCAGCCATATAAATCCCAACAGCTGATCAACAGACTTCAGAAAGCCCGACGCCTTCAGACGGAACAGCTGGGAGATAAAGCAGGAGAGAGGAAAGCGAACTGGCTGACGCAGACTCAGCTGTTTCACTGTCCTTTCTGTGTCTTTAGGAGTAGAAAAGCATCTCGGAAACTAGAGGACTAGTTAGTTTAAACTTAAAAGTCCTAACCTGGAAGATACGATCGTCGTGAAGGGTCCCAGCGGAACTAAAGAGAGCGGAAAAAGATAGAGAGAGAGAGAGAGAGAGAGAGAGAGCGCAGCGGAGCGGAGCTGTCCAGGGCTGAACGCGCGCCGCCGAACGGGAGCTGTCCAGTGCTGAAGTTGCATTTCTGCCGAGAGCATCGCAGCGTCGCGCTGCATCAACACAAGCGCATTTAGGGGCTCAAGGGTCTGCCTTAACCCTGCCCTGGCATCCGAATCTCGGCATTAACGAAGAGGAACGATAATAAAAAACGCGTTTTGCCCCAGCGTTGCATGAGGAAAGCGAGCGATTCGACCGGAGGACGAGCTTTTCCCCTTCACCATAAAACATGCCAAGGTCTTTCCTGGTCAAAAAGGTTAAGCTTGATGATTTCTCATCCGCTGATCTGGAGAGCTCCTATGGCAGATCCAGGGCAGACCTCAGCCTGCGCTTTCACGAGAAAGGTAACCACATTTATTTGACATCCAGATCGTGTTTACGCAAGGGCAAGTGCATGTATGTTGATGTTTGATGGTTTATAATCGCAACCTCGTGCAGTTGACCCACGGTCACATTGTATTCAACACCGTGAGGCGCATCAGTTTTTGTCGAGTCGGCACATTTCAGGTGTTGCGCTCTTTCAAGCACGCATTCGGCTCGCTTTCAGGCGCATTTTTATTTCACAAAACGCAGCGCTAGCAACAAGTACTTCACATTTACACAGAGAGTTATCAAAACGGGAATTATCAACGCATGCAGTCTATTAAGGGAATGCTTGATCATGTTTCACGTTATTATTCATGCTCTACATAACCTGCGCTTTGCATACACTTGCATAAGCAGACGTTTATGGAATATTCATGCATGCATCTGGGGGTTACAGAGTAATATCTTTTGTGCATTCGGTACACATCGACCTAATTCTGCACAATTTCTATCAAGGCTGCAAATGCAATTATACACGGAGCGATATCATTCTCCTCGCCATTGTGTTTAAATGGGTTGCCACGCTAATTGAAATGGAGCGCTATTGATTTTTTTTTTTTTTTTGTGCACGCGGGTGGGTTAATGTAGAAAAAGTCATTGCGTCTGGGTTCATCTAAACGAGCTGAAGTAACAGGAACTGTTGCATCGCCTTCCTCCTCACAGGCTACATCAGTGACTACATGACCCCGGCACCATACGATGGTGAGAGCGACAATGGCATTAAAGTGCCCTCGCCCGGACCCATCTACAGTGACTATGGAGCGCCGGATTCTGACCAGCCCGACAGCCCGCAGTCGGAGATCTCCTCGGGCTACATCAACGGAGACAACGCTGTCAGTGAGGGATACACGGTGGATGCCTTCTTCATCACGGATGGAAGGTCGAGGAGAAAAGCCATCAGCAGTCCCAGGAGCCTTCAGCGGCACACATGCAACGAGTGCGGAAAGACATACGCCACGTCTTCCAACTTGAGCAGACACAAGCAGACGCACCGCAGCATGGACAGCAAAATGGCCAAGAAGTGTCCCACCTGCGGGAAGATTTACGTCTCCATGCCAGCCATGGCCATGCATTTGTTGACCCACGACCTCAAGCACAAGTGTGACATATGCGGGAAGGCCTTCAGCAGGCCTTGGCTTTTACAGGGACACATGCGCTCTCACACGGGCGAGAAGCCCTTTGGATGTGCGCACTGTGGGAAGGCGTTCGCAGACCGTTCAAACCTGCGTGCCCATATGCAGACACACTCGGCCTTTAAGCACTACAAGTGTAAGAGATGCAACAAGACCTTTGCTCTAAAGTCCTACCTGAACAAGCACTACGAGTCGGCCTGCTTCAAGGGAGCGTTTGCTCCTTTGAGTCCAATGGAAGTGTGAACGGATGACAGCACAACAACATCGACAACGACGACGACAACGTCTCGGAGGATTAATCGCATGTACCTTAACTTTTCTTTTCTAAGTGTACTCTTTCTCTCGCTGTTCACGTATTCAGAGCCGAAATTTCACTTGTTTTTGCCAAAACTCAGAGGACATTGAAAATGTCTTTGTTTCTCTCGAAAGGTCAAACCTTTTCTAAGTATTGGATAATATTGTTCTGCTGCCAGTGGCCACAAAAGTGTTCAGCATTGAGGTAAAACTATTTATTCATTAACTTATGTATTTATATATTTATTTCCTACAAAACTGTTAATTTGCACTTTAATTTGTCGTTCAGTTGCCAAGCCTTCGTCATCAATATGCCAAAGCATTTGCCACTTTCTGAATATCTTATTTTTGGTTGCCACTTTATAAATTCGTTGCATGCAAAAAAAAAAAGAAGGAAAAAAAAACACTACTACTCATGAAATCTATGCCAATTTTATGAAGCTTTGGATTTTTTGCCAAAACCTAGATAGCATCCGTCGGCAATATCTCGGGAGTCATGATGAAGAATAGAGCAATAATGCATGGTATTTTTAAAAGCTAAAACAAGTAATAACTATAGCATTTTTAACCACGATTTTATCCAATACTATCAGTAGTCGTTCAGAAGTTAAATATCAGGGAAATGCCAGAGTAGTATTAGCGGATACTTCCACGGGACGGGGAGGGGAAGGGATATAGGGTCCTTTTGTAAGTGGTTATGCACTGCCTGCCTCTTATTTAATAACGTAGTTTTAGAACGTAGGCGCGTGCGCTGCTGAATGGACAGCTTTGCGCGCGATCCGGATCATTTGCTCCAAATCTGCGGATGTAAACCTGGAAACGCTGTTGTAGGAGATCCTACTTCAACACGGACAGCTGGACACAGCAGGTTGATCTTTGAAAAGCACTTCTTTGAGAACATTTCATTTTTTTGAAGAAAAAAAACCAACAAAAATAGTAGCACAAACCTTAGCAATTCAGGTAGACAGGCCTTGTATTAGTCAAACCTCTGTTTTTGTATTTACGGACATGGAGAACTAACTGTTTAATGCAAGACGCCTTGTAAATAATCCTTTGGAATTGAATATTTCTACAAGCTGTAAAGAATCAAATGAACTTATTTCTGGACTTCTGTTCCCTGGGTTTTTTCCCCCAGCATTTGAACAATGTAAAGCACAAACGACACCGGGCATTTTCTCACTTCATAATAAAGAACCAATAAGTAACAACGTGTTTGTGGTCCTGTTTGTTTCAGTCACGCACCGAGAACCGTCCTCTGCCGAAGCTCGAAATGTGCTGATTCAGAGCGATGCATGCAACTCGGTTGAGTAAGCGTGCGATGACGTGAGTTCGGTGACGCAAGGTTTGTGGTGCATGCAGCATGCATAATGTGTCAGCGCATCCCAAAAATCATTTCCGAGATGCCAAACACTCGTGCAATGGCTCTTCCGCAGGATTCAAAGCATGCTTTCATCTCAATTAAATCCTTGACTGACGCCTTTGTTACACATGATTGAATTTTATCCGCATTGTGTTCACAAGGAGCTCTTGAGAAAAAAGCATGTGATCAAAGAGAATCCAGCAACAGCCTCTCTTTATGGAAAGATCCCTGTATGCTTTGGCAAATTTGGCAGTTGCATTACGGCACTTAGACTACGGTTACGCGTTTGGCCGTACTGCAGCAGTAACCTTGAGACATGCAAGTGACGAGTGAGAGAATTTGGTCGTCAGCTTTATCCAGGTCCCAGCAGAGTTCTTATCAACAAGGACTAAAGCACTTCAAAGTGCCTCCTGCTGACTGTGGCTGAACCACAGCTTCATTACTGGAGCTTTTGCTTTTACATAAGCCCACCGAAACGCATTACCTGCGTCTCCTACTTTAAAAAGCATGCATTTTTGTGGTGCATGCACAGGAAAGTAAAATAGAGATTTTTCAGTCATACAGCAACAAATTACAGTCCTCTGACTGAATCCTCCTTCAAGGTCGTTTGCGAGATCTGCAGTGATTCGTGCAACTTTCTTGCTCAACGGTTGTCTACGACCAACATGAAATGCAAATCTAACGTATTACAGAGTTAAATTAGTTCACCCAGAAATAAAAATGAGCTTTTTTTGTTGTTGTTTAGTTTCTTCATGAAAGCAGACTTGGAGAAATGAGCATTTTATCCCTTGCTCACCAGCGGATCCTCTGGAGTGAGAATGAAAGTCCAAACAACTGATAAAAACATCATTCCAGGTCTTGTTAAGCAAAAACCTGCATGTCTATCTATCATAAGGATGAGTCCTTTATTCATAATATTGCTTCCTTCAGCAAAAAAGTCGTCTGGTCTGAATCAGGAGAGAAATATGCACAGATTAAGCACCGCTAACTAAAAACAGTTCAGAACAGTTCTAAACAGATATGTGAGTGGATTTTGATGTGAGACGACAACAAAAGATCAAAAGATGGACTTTTGCAATAGAAGAAGTGCTATTATGTATTATGGACTCATATTTTGGCCTGATGTGATGGTTTAAAGTTATGGATTTGGTTCTTATAAACATGCAGCTTTTCACTTCGAACGATGTTTATTGATGGTAGCACCCATTCACTGCAGAGGATCCATTGGTGAGCAAATGATGTAATGCTAAATTCCTCCAAATCTGTTCCAATGAATGAATAAATTCTTCTACATCTCGGATGGCCTCAGGGTGAGGAAAATCTCAGCAAATGTTTATTCCTTTAAGAAAGTAAACAGAGTTTGCATTGCGTGCTGACTTCAGAACTTCAGCAAACATCATTTTGTAATGCCTCAAAGTTTGAAATGCCTCGACTGCATCCAATATTCCTCCTCCTTTAAATTGCAAGAAATCAAGCCTGTAGGCCCACAGCCAGCTTAGTTTAGTGGTAGGAAACACAATTTTGGAAAACAGCCAAAAATGCATCTGTGCTACACTAGTTCCATCTCACAGCAGCAGACAGGTGGTTAGAAACAAGTGGTTGAAACAAAGCACTTTCACAACAGCATCTGAATCATGCATTAAGAAATTAAAAACTGAATTTGTATTTATAATGACGTTAATTGCTGGGATTATAACTGTACAGGTTTAAGTGTGTGTGTTCGTGTGATGCTCCTGCAGAGTGACTCATGAACATTAGCAGGCAGAAGGGTGAAGGAACACCACAAACCCTACAGTCTTAAACATCTCTCCAGGATGACACACAACACTTTGTTCTGACCCTCCGTGTGTTGAGTAATACCCCTGTGACTTTCCCTGTGTCTGTTCACAACCTCCAAGCCCGTGACACGTGAATCATACGGCTTCTTACTTCCAACCTATAAAACTATTCAAGTTAATAAGATATGAAGTAGAAATCTGTCATTGCTCATGCTGTTTCCTGTGGCACAGAAGCCGCAGAATTTAATTGCGTCTTTGTTTGACACAAATCTATTACATGGACTTGGAATCCAGTATATGGTCATATGGTCACTGTTTTTATGTTCTCTCTGGAGTTAGAAAGACATAGTCACAATGAACAATGATTTTTACTCATTCAGTCAGATGTCAAAAGACATGCCAGAATGTGATTTCAAATCCAGATGTTGCATCATGGTCTAAACTCAAAAAAACACTTAAGTATTGGGTTTATTTTTATAAAATGACACTTCACTCTCTCTGCTTCCTGGGCATGCATTATAGACCTTATTCTCAATTATTAATTATGTTTTATTTTTATTTATTTTTGATCTTGTAGTTTCAATTAAAATGCCATAACTCAATTTTCGAGTGAAATGACAGACTTCTCTGGTCATTTGCATAAACCACGCCCACATCTTAACATCTAATCAACAACCGACGCCTAGAAACAAAGTAACACGCTACATTTTTTTCTCTTGAATAATCCATCACAGGTACTGTACATCACAATCTTGTAGAAAAAATCTCATAAAACAGTATATACTATTTATCAAATCTCAACTGCTTGACTATGTTGCTGCAAAGTGTATTGGATATTATTGTCCAGCTCTTTATATAAAAATGATCCAACTTTATCTGCATACCTATAAATATATATATATATATATATATTATACAGCAAGTCTCTGCTTTATCACTTTTTATATTGTCACAAAATATCAATTATATTATCACCCAGCTCTAATTAAGGCATGAATATATTAAGATATTCTAAATATTAACGACATGATTTTTGTTGAAAAGTGTATTGAGAAAAGCGTCATATAAAGTAAATTGACATGACTAAACAGCATGCATAAATGTCATTACACACAACAATCAGGCTCTTCCTAGTCAAAATAATCAGCAAATTGGCCCAGACTTCATGCTGTGGTCCAAATCTGGCTGCAGAGACTATATTGCATAACACTGACCTTTCTGAAACACACACACTCACAAACACACACACACACACACGCCTGTCTCTGCGAAACAACAGAGAGTAATAATATCTGCTGGTTTGATTAGGTCAGAGCAACACGTTTCACTGGAACGTCAACATTTCTATTATTATTTGCACACGTGTAGCACATTTGGGAACCCAAAATAAAACCTAATAAGACATGAATGTGGGATCTGTTTCCAAACCACAGGCCATTTGCAAAAAGGCCACGATTAATCAGATGATTCAAGTCTATTAATTTGAGTGAATCAGATGTCCGTGCTGTGGACAGATGACTGCATCTGCACGCCGAGAAGCCATGTCAATGTTTAAGCTGGAGTGCATGGGATCAGAGCGTGTTTTTGTGTCTTATATCTCCTGCTGAGCTCCAGACTGCGGTTCTTCTCTGAGCTGGTGGATCATTATCGGATCTGCTCTCCCGAGGAAACGTCTAATTGTGCTGCAAGGGGCAGCATCAGCAGAATCCATGACTTAAACGCGAGACAGGTGCGCTCAGGCCGGGGTCTGCCGAGCTGCCAGTACTCTGACGTCAGAGCGCAAAACTCCTGCCGAGCCTGACCCTGAGCTGATGCTTCCTGCCTGGAGAGGAAGTAGGTCTTTCACACTTCCTGCCAGGAAAGAACGGGTTGCAGACAGACTCGTGCTGTGTGTAATGTTGAAAGCACCTTTGCTTATAGTGTATCATATTTGACACGTGAAGTTCCAAAGCCTCTAAAATCTTTGAAACTTGGCTGATAAACCTGTTGCACATGCACAGTCTACTACATGCCTTCACTGACTGACAGCTAGCATGTAAAAGGTCTTTTACTGTAATTGTACAAACATCCACCTTCTGCTTGTGCTTCGGGTGTCTTTTTAGGGTAAAACCTGATTTTTATTAAGTAAATGGGTTACACTTTTTTTTTAGACATTCTACAAACAATAAGAAGCTTTGTTACTCCATGTCAACTACATGTCAACTAATTCTTATTGATTTGCAGATAAATGTTTACTAGCTCTCAGACTGTTAGGGTTGGTTTAGGGTTAGTAGGATAAGTTGACATATACTTGCAAAGTTTCTGATAGCCAGTATGTTGTGGAGCCATCAAAAGTGTTAAGAGATATTAAGCAGACAGTCTACTAATACTGCTAGTTGACATGTAGTTACAAAGTTACTTACTGTAATGTGTAAAGTAGACTGTTGAAATAAAGTGTTACCAGTAAATGTAAGAATGACTTTGATATTGTTTGTGATACATCTTACATTCAAAGATGGACTGAGGTAACTTGATTATTCAGATATCATGTTCAGTCATGTTCAAATGTGAATATTAAATAGAATCATCAGGCTTTTGAAGGACATTTTCTTGTTCATCATCATTGTATCGCATTGCATTATATGGTTTGATCATAAAAGTATATCTCATCCTACTTAGACATATTATTTGAATATGCAGAACAAAAACAGATTTTTATTTCTATGGTACAATGATGTAAAAAGCTATCAGAATTTCATCACCTTTTTGCAGCATCTGTACCAATTCCATATTTTTGCTGTTGTTTCCTCCATAGTTTCATTATATTGTATTTTATGAGCCACAAAAGCCTGGTGCATCAAACGTGTTTTTGTAGGTTTAATAAACTGTTATATGTAGTGGTTATTTCATGTTAAATTATGAGTTTTTGATATGTTTGTAATATGTAATGTAATTTCAAGATGCCTTAAAGTACTTCTTGGATCTTAGTATTTCTAGACATCTCAAATAAAAGATTAATGGAGCACATAAGCAAATGTTATGTTAGCCTTTCTACCTCAAAAACATCTTTGTAATGATTTGTGAAAAATACCAGCAATTTCTGAGTGAAAATGGTTTCTGCACCAGATTTTAAATTTGAGCCTCGTATTAGCTTTAGTTTGTTTGCAGTTGATTGTTTGCGTGTTCATCTCTCACAGATCTGGATGTGCCGGTGACATCACACCTTCTCAAGCAGCTGATTGGCCGTTCAGGTGTCGTGAAACAACAAGCTCTTTTCCATCCGTCTCGTGTTCGTCACTGGACAGAGAAAGCACTTAACATTTCATAAATGTGATCGAATCAACGTTTAACAGGCCGTTACTCACACACGTGTCTGACAGAAATGCTACTTTCCAAAGGGCAAGTGCAGTAGCTGGGCAAATATTTCCAAAACCACAAAAATGCTTTGCATGTGTGTGTGTGTGTGAGTGAGAGAGAGAGTGAGCGAGGGGTGGTGTTGACCCAGTTTGGCTGACATGCAGCGAGCGGCTTGCCAGGCAGCGCAGGAGATGCACGTTTCTGTACAGCCCCCCTGTGTTTCCCCCCTCGGAGGACAGCAGGGTGACGGTGCGAACCCAGACTCTGCCTCCTCCTCTCCCAGATCAGCTGAAATCATCCTTCCATTCCAGCTTCCTGATTGGCTGTTCGGGGCTCTGAGTAAGACTTCGCAATTAGCCCGGAGGGGCCACATGAGAAATCAGCCTGAAATGGCAACTTGTCTTACTGACTTACTCTATGAGTGTGTGCGCAGAATGAATGAAGAAAAAAAAGCTAATTATTTTCAAGGTATTTGTTCTTAAATAAATGGATAAATAATATTTTAATATTAAAATGCAATTGTTACAGTAAAGACATTCATAATGTCACAAAAGATTGCCATTTCAAATAATTGCTGTTCTATTGAAATTTCTATTAATCAGAGAATTCTGAAAAAAAAGGAAAAAAAGTGTCAGTTTCCATTAAAATGTAAAGCTTAACTGTTCTATAATAATCAGAAATCAGCATATTAGAAAGATTTTTGAGGGACGCTGAAGAATAAAGATGCTGAAAATTCAGCTGCACATCACAGAAATAAATGAATTTAACATACTAGAAATCAGTTATTTTAAATTGTAAAAATATTTAACAGTTTTACTGTTCTTATCTTTATTTTTTAATCTAATAAATTCAGCCTTGGTGAGCAGAAGATATTTCTCACAAAAAAAGCAAAAACATTTTACAAACTTTTTTTTCCTTTTTTTTTTTCTTCTCTAAAGTCATCGATCTTATTTTACAACCACATGTCATATTAAGACACCTTTTACATTACAAATAAATCCCTGTCTAATGACTTTTTTAGTTTTTTGGGAATAACATGCACTGATGAATCATTCACAATAATAATGAGTGTGTGTGTCACAAGGGCACATCTGACTCACATTTCACCTCAAAATATAAATAAATAATATTTTGGAGGGTTTTCCCCCCTTTGTTTTTTAGAACTGTTTGAATTGTGATATTGTTTTCACGACAAGCAGCACATTGTCTTTCCCAATGTTCTCATTACTGTAATGCATCTGAACATTTTACTCTTACAACAATTTTAAACTGCAGTAATGAGAATCTAATGAGAATCACTAACAATAATGAGATTTACAAAAAATATAATGAAATAGTTAAATGTCAAAACATGTTAGGGTAAAAAGATTTAGAAGGTAAAATGTTTAATTGACATTAAAATACTGTTATAGTACAAAAAGTGTTGCAAAAATCCAGACACAATGACTCTAAGGGAAAAAAATGTGTTTAATGTGCATTACAATACAGGGAATATACTACTGATAATAACCATAACAACAATAATGTTACAATGCAAAATCTTGACTTGCTTATTTTTTTCATGCAAAATAATTTAGTTGTTGTTGGAGTAAAACAGTGACAATAATTGGCAATAATAAAATTTTTAATTCAAAATCAAAAGATAAATATTTGGAGAAGAATGTGTTTAATTTTTTGTGATCAAATTAATTTGACAACAAAAAAAACCCCTCAAATGTTCCTGAAAATATACTTCATTTTCTCAATTTAAAATATATATATTTTTTCTTAATTATTTTGGGGATAAAACTGTCATTGACAATCATGAGAACTACTAATTAAATTCTACAGTAGTAATTACGCAAAATACTATTTTGTATTTATTTTTACTCAAGGGTATACAATACAAGAATGAGAATGAAAAAAAAAAAAAAAAAAAAAAAAGTTTAATGACTAGACACATTAAAGAGATTTTTTTATGTGGAAACTGTCATTAAAATACAAAAAATAAAAAATAATTAAAAAGTATTATTTAATTATATAAAAAGTAAAATAAAAACATTTTAAAAATGCAAAAATCTTAACGTTCATTAATACAATTTTAATATGATTTTTTAGTATTGTTTTTTTTTTTTTTACTATTCAGTTTCTGGTTTGAAATATGCCCTGCGCATGTTTTCGTGACATTATCCAGGAGCGTTTTTAATGTTTCTATGTATAAGTGTGTGTGTCTGTGTTAGTGTGGCATTGGTTTAGGCATGTCGTTGACACCCGGATGTCCCCTCGGGCAGCGGGAGCTGATTAGCTCTTGGTTAGGGGCAGTTGAGCTGTAAGGCGTGCTGAGGTTATGAGTGAGGTTTTAGCTGTGCGTGTGTGTGTGTGTGTGTGTGTGTGTGTGGGAGTGTTATTATAGCGCGGCTCTGGCAGGGGAAGCAGAGAAAATGTGCAAAACGTACGCCTTCTCTCACCGATTCCCCCTCTCTCGCTGTCTGCCTGTCTCTTTCAGTCTCTCTCGCTCTCTCTGGCTTTTCTAAACAAAGCAGGTGATTCAGTCGAGTCATCCAGAGGTTAAAAACATGGCACGGCTCTTCTGAGCATGTCACCAAGATGGAAACGTCATGAATATTCAGCAGGAGCAGCAACAGTGTGCTTTGATCCGGAGCTGCGGCTCAATGACTCTCTGTTTAGAGAAAGCTTGGTGTGCGGGCGTCTGTCTAAGAAAGCGGGCCGCTCATACAGTAAGTGGAAAGCACGAGTGTGTGGGCACATGCAAAGATTACTGTCGGTGTCTGTGTAATTGCCACACTGGATCCGTAGGATGATCGCCTGCTTTATTCACAAGTCTCTTGTGTAAAAAAAAAAACAGGCCATAGGAATTACAAATCACAATGGAGATCTCTTTGCAATCATATTCTTTCAAAAACAAATGAGCTGAGCTAGATAAGGCAATCCCAGAATGCACTGCAAGCTCAAGATGGCAGATGAGTCCACAGAAATGAAGGTTATATTTCATTAAATATGAAAAAAGTAGCAATATAATCTAATTAAATTGACTTTTTCACCCAGCTATTCTAAAATTTGTTCACAAATAAATACTGCTGGAAATGTAAAAGAAACTATACGGGACCAAATAGGCTATATTTACATTTATGCATTTAACTAATGCTTTTCCCCAAAGCGATATACAATAGAAAATGAAAACCAATTTTAAGAGCCAAATATATAATTCCAGGTTTGTTAGACAATTATATTAAGAAGCAAATAAATGCATGTTTAAATAAGCTTTAATATAGTGTTTAACGGTCCAAAATATATGTTTGCAAAAACATGTTTCAAAATATATTTATCCCCCTGAAGTACACTTGAAAATATATTGTGATATATGAAGTTTAAAAAAACTAAATACATCTTCTATTTCAAAAATGTAATTTAATTGAGCTTCACTCTTTAGCATATTATTTCAAATATGTTGTGACTATTTTTTATGGGATTACACACACACACACAAACATACAAGTACCAACAAAACTGACAACACCACTCATTGACAAATGACAAAATAACACAAAGTGATATATGTTCTGTATTTTTCATTAAATAGCTCATCAATTGTCCCTCATCAAATAATCAGAGCTGCTCCACATTCATTCTATACCGTAGTTCTGTCCTCTTGATGAATGTCAGACTCATTTGTGTCTGTTTTTATTTCCCCTGAGGAATTTTATGTTCATCTAAAATGAAACACAACTGAGACCTCCAGAGCTCTTAAAGAGCAACCTCTGAGCAATAAAAATCTCCTCTGGGTGATGACGGTGCACAGACTCTGTTTAGTCTCTGTTTCACAGCATTGCCTAATTTTATTGGTCTTGTACATTTTAAAGCTTTCCGAAGTTCTCGGATCACCTGCAGACGACCCAACAATCATCCTCGCTTCCACAGGACAACTGCCTCTGGGAGCTTATCGGTTCAGGCCATGACAGGCCTTTATTGAGGTCCTGCTGGACAGACAAATCAAACACTGAGCTTGTCTGCTGTAGGACACCGGCCCACTGCTCGAAAGCGCCTGACGTGCAGAATGTCTGCGAGGAGCCAAGTGTGCCATCTGTTGAGATGTGCTGCGTCATCGTGAAAATTAATTAAAGAATCGGGCAGAAACATGTGACTGGAAAAGGCTAACCAGACTAACCAGCTGAAGACTGAAAGTCTCCGGCCGCATAATGGGACAAACTCACCCGAGATCAATAGAGAGGGAAGGAGGGGGTCCAAGGCATGCGTTAGGAATACTGATGAATAATCTCATTCAGCTTCATGACATAATCGGATTAAAATCAATATATTATTTGAAGTTTCCTCCACTTGACCTTGCATCTTTATTACGGGAACGGTTTATCAAAATCCTCTGCCAAAATGAAAACCATAGAGCACATCACAGCAGGGATAGATAGATAGATAGATAGATAGATAGATAGATAGATAGATAGATAGATAGATGTAGATAGTGTTCGTGAGAGCGTTTCCTTTGTGACTGATTGACTGACTGATTGATCGAGTTTTACAGAGATGCAGGATATTATGTAACTGTGTCTTGATGGATATCACTTGTGTTTGTAAGGTTGTCTCAAGGTGAGACTGAGACATCTGAAAATCTGAGGACAACCAGCAGACTAAAGGAAAACACACACAATACAAACACTGTCTTTAGATGATCATGATTAAGCAGTGTAAGCTTAAGCTCTGTGTGTGTTTTTAGCTGTATGCTGCTTTATTCATCAGCGAAAGACATGAAGATCCAACATCTGACGCTCATTTAATTACTGTGAGATCTTTATCATGGGAGCAGTCAGCTTTGGCAGATAGTCGTATCAGATTTGTATGTTTGCTTGACAGAGGCAGAAAACCAAGCCAGTGAAGGAAACCCCATTTCAAGGACTTACAATCAACATTGAAAAATGACAGTTTTAATGCGATCGTAATGCTGGTCTGTTCTTAAAGTGTTCCAGGCTCATTAATGAGTCTGTGATTGATATATTTATAGCCGGACGTCCTTGAGCACGCTGCCGGGTGGTGTTGAGGAAATTATTACAAACTCACACGTAACAAAGAAGCAGATCTCTGGAGGCTGTAAATAAATGCAACACAGACTGAGAAACACTTTCACTGTCCGGGAGCAAGATTTTATAGTATTTATGAAACATGTTTACATCATTAATGTCTATAGGAGTGAAAGAATCTGTCATTATCTAGCATATCATCCAGCATGCATCAGAGTATCTCTACACATACAGTACCATAAACGTTATGCATCAAAGACACTGTGGAAAATAAAATTAATTATACTACATATGAATATATATGTTTATTTAAAATGCATAAATAAATATTTAAAAGAATATCATGTTTCATTAAACGACCATCCCTATAATATAAATTCCGGATATCTCTTGTTCTTTGATACCACAATAATGGAGGCGACTGCTGACTGCTGGCAACGGTCCAGAAGGCGATCGTTGACACCCTCCAAAAACAGGTTAAGTCACAGAATGCTTTATCAAAGTATATTGAATGCAAAGTTGACTAGAAGGAAGAAACTGTGTAGCAAAGTTGCACAAGCAACAGTGATGACTGCAAGCTTGAGAATACTGTCAAGCAAGCCGATTCAAACACTTGGGAGTGGACTAAAGCTGGAGTCAAGTGCATCAAGAGTCACCCGCTCAGATGTCTTCAGGAAAAGCACTAGTAAGACACTTCTGAAAACAGAAACATCACCAGAAGCACCTTACCTGGGCTAAGGAGAAAAAAACTTGACTGTTATGCAGTAGTCCAAGGTACTTTTTTCAGATAAAAGTAAATTCTGCATTTCATTTGGAAATCAAGGTCTGGAGGAAGACTGGAGAGGCACAGAATGCAAGCTGCTTGAAGTCGAGTGTGAAGTTTTGAAGTTGGTTCATTGTGTTTGATCAAGTCAATACAGCCTACTACTAGGAGATTTTGGAGCACTTTATGCTTCCATCTGCTAACAAGCTTTATGGAGATGCTGATATTACTGTGCTCCTCACTGATGCTGGAGTTTGTGATACGAAGGCCAAACCAAGTGCAGGAACTAACATCCTTTAAAGAACTTGAACTTTTCTGTTTTGCAAATCCTTTTTTTTTTGTATTGATCCCAGGAATTATTCTAATATTTTGACATGTCTCTCATGGGCTGTAAGCTCTAATCACCAAAATAAAAAAATAAAAAAATAAAAAAAACATTCAGAAATGTTTCACTTTACGTGTAATGAACCTAAAATACGTTTCACAAAAAAGAGTGCAGCACATTTTCGTGAGAGCGCAGCATGTGTGTTAGACAGCTGTAGCAAGATCAGAAGGTGGATACGTGTACATGTGCCTGGTTTGTTCTTCAAAAACAACACTGCTGCGAACATCTTAAGGTCCAAAGTGTGAGAGAGAAACTGGTGCTCTTTCAGCATTTTCTCAACCAATCGATTCGACAGTACCTGATGAGGGCGATCAGGCACATCGTGCTCATTGCTGCAGAGATGCACACACACAGAGCTCTGATGCATGTTCACAGGTATGGTTTACATTATCGAGAGCAATCCTTGTAAAATGTGCAACCTGCAGAAAATGTTTGTGGGTATCCGATCGGGAACGAAACGCCTTTCAGATCTTTTGGAGATTTGGATGAAAATGACCTTCGGAGCAAACACTTCTACTAAAGATTAATTATGAGGAGCAATGAGGGTCAATGAGCAGCAGTGAATCAACAACTGTGCATACTGTACATCAACGACCTTACAGTACTTCAGCCAATTAGGTTTATTTATTAAAACCTGAAATCTCTCATTTGACTGAAAGATTAGCAGATAGTTGGACAGACAGACAGACAGACAGATAGATAGATAGATAGATAGATAGATAGATGGATAGATAGATGGATAGATGGAGAGACAGACTGCTGAGGGCTGTTTATGTCCTCGAGGGTCTAAGAACATCGTCTTCTTCAATTACAGTCTGGTCGAGTGCTGTTCAATGAACGAGTGCATTAGGATGAACTCAGAATGGACTCTCCTCTGTCTGCGCTTTCTGCAACTTGAACTGGCCGCATTAGAGCGGACTGTCAGCTTTCCACTGACGTTAGCTCAAATAACACACTGGTTGAGGCAAGTACATCGATCCCTGGGCTTCTCGTCCATTATCCGCCCTCCAGCCACGCTGCAGTCCGCTGACATCCTCGCTTATTTTATGTTGTTGTGTCTTATCTGAACTGTTTGTACAGCGAGTAATAAAATCACATTGTGCGCTAATATGTGCAGTGTTCTGCTATTAGAAATAGTATAAAAAAACGAGGGAATGGGGAGCAGGGCGAGCCCAGCGCCTGGATCTAATCCAGCTCACCTATAAAGCCCTGAGAGTGTGAGAGAGACAGCGGCATCAGGATGACTGTAATAGTGTCATGTGTCATTAGAGGGACGGTCAGCTTTAATTATGGCAGGAAAGATAAAAGCAGTCAAGCAGCTCTTGGAGGGTTTCAACCAGTCTGTCTAGAGTTTATCATGGGTTCAAAGCATCTCAGTCTCTCTCTCTCTCTCACACAGAAAATGACACTTTAACATCATTTTCCCGTGCACCACCATAACATCCATCTGGCTGTATTTACACTACAAGCACTTATGCCTAAAGCCTATAATTTAATACACATCCGATTTTTTGTACATTTCTGTTTGTATGTACTTCAAGGAGATAAAATTAATTTGCACACTCAGCTACAGATAAGACATTAGTTGGTTGATCCTTCCCAAAGTGTGACTCTAAGATGATTTCAGTAAGATGCTCTGATTGTTTGAAAATCATAATCAGGCAGCACTGTCCAATGGTGCGAGGTGAAGGCGGGACTATCTGATAATCTGACCAATTGTAGATAAGGAAGTGTTTGCACCTAATTGCAAACAATTCATACAGTACCACAGAAAGACAAAACACCAAATTAAAAAAGAGTGACAAATAAATTGAAACATAAACAGATAGACAAAACGAGGAACTGAATGATAGAACTAGAGATAAAATGATATATGGAATCTAAGATGACAAATAGAACAATAGATAGAACAATGAATAAAAATGATCTAGATAAGATCTAGATAAGAGAAAACAGTAAATGAAAGAGAGTGACAAATAAATATAATAAAAGATAGACAGAATGATAGAAAAAGACATGGATAGAAAGACTGAAAGATAGAACAATAGATAGAATAACAGATAAAAAGTAAACGAGAGAATGAAAGACTGACAGAATGATAGATATAATAATAGAAAGAATCAAAGATAGACAAAATGATAAAATTCAAGATAGAATGAGAGACAGAACAATAGATAGAATCATAATATCACCAAAATATAGAAAGAACAAAAAATAAATAAAACAGAATGAAAGAGTATGACAGATAGCATGATAGAATGGAAGAGAATGAATAAGACAGAACAATAGAATCATCAGATATGATAGAATAACAGACAGATAGAAAAAAAATGAATGAGACCAAAAACAAATAAACAAATGATAGATAGAAAACCTGTCTGAAAACAGATCTGAATTTTGTTCAAAAGAAAACAGAAGCCCAAGCATATTTAGTTCACTGTAGAATTGAAACGCTGTGTGTGGATGACAGAAGTGTGATTCTCTCTTTAAGATCCTCTCTGCTAATGGAATTACTGAACAGCCGCTGTCAGGTCGAGACGCTGCTGCTCTCAGCTCATAAACAGACAGGAGAAAGATCCAGTTTCTCAGCATCTGTCATTCACTCACTGGGCTTTTAGCAGAACGCCACTTAAAAAATCATCTCCACACACCTTACTGTGTGAGAGAAGTTAAGCTGAACCCTGTCAGCTGTGCACACCCTCACACACGTACACACACACACACAGCTGCCGCGGCTTAATCAGAACATTTACAGTCAAGTGGCTCAAGCTAATTCACCTTAATAGCATGTCAAGAGCATTTTTACATGAAATATTCCCCAATTCTGCAGGCATTCCGCAGCGTGTTAAAACGGCCGTCCTGCCTGCAGAGCGAGATTGAACACAGTCTTTATCAAGGCACAGAGGCTCTTTAGGCTGACAAATAGATACTCGCAGCGCTTCGGCACAATTTCCCTCTTTTAATTGTGTTATTCAAAGGAAAGAAGAGTAATGACCGAATCTCTGCACTCCTCTGACTCATTTCTCTGCTGGCTCGTCGTGGGATCGTTTTTAGATACGTCTTTCTTTCCTTCTCTTTCTCTCTATTAAAAGTAAACTGTGTAATTTTTGTGCCACTATATCAGCAAACAGAATTATAAAACTACTGATTGTTTTCAAGGAGCTTCCTCATGTTTTCTCCACAGATACAGCACGCCTACATCACACTCATACTTTTGCCGAAAAAAAAAAACAAAAACCTAGAGTACAATCAAATTAGGCTGCAAGGGTGTTAAACACACTGTATTTTACATATGCACGTACTCGTATACTGTATACTTGAGCCCATCCTCCATCGAATTTCTTTGTGAATTTGATTTTAATGACCAGTAACAAGCAGACTTCTATGGAAACAAACTCAGAGTTGCCAGAATATCTACATCTATAGAGATATATAGAATACATACAGAATTATAAAAACACAAATGCAATATAAACACTCCCAATTATTAAGAAAAAATGAAAAAATTGTGAGATAAAAAGTTCTGGGAGAAAGAAAATGTGCAAGATATAAACTCAGAATTTAGAGAGGAAAAAAATTCTAATTGCGAGATGCCAACTTCTGAGACAAAAATTCTGAATTGTGAGACATTTACGTAACAAAACCCCCCGGAAATGCAAGATTTCAATTCAAAATTGTGAGATGACTTGGAAGGGAATTCTGAGAGGGAAAAAATATTCAGAACTGCAAGAAATTGAGAGCTTCTAACTTTTTTATTTTTGAAATATAAACATGCAATTCTGAGAAAAAAAAAGTCAGAATTGTTGGATGAAAAGTTGCAATTACAATTTTATTTGTATTTTCCGGAAACAAGCTTCCATAGATTTCTGAGCTGGTCAGATTCAAGGACGGATCAGCGAACAGATCCGGCTCGGCCCGAGTCAGATGTCAAGATCAGATTTCAACAGGTCAATTTTAGCAGGTTAGTTACAGTTAGTGCAGAAAGAGGAAGTGTCATGTTAACAGACAGGAATAGAGGATGCTACAAAACACCTGAACTATGCATTAATGTGTGTGTCTTCTGTTTTGTGGACACACACACAAACACTGATTTGTCGCTCTGACTGAAGCTCTATTATATGTTGTTACTCAGTAAGGCCTGAGCCCATAAATCGCTCTGACTGGTGAAGACGTCTCTCTCTCTCTCTCTCTCTCTCTCTCTCTCTCAGCAGGAGGCCCTGTGAAGGTTTACAGTGTCCTAGAAAGATAGAGCTTCTAGCCTTAGAGAAAGAGATTCACAACTGATAGTCTTTGTGTTCACTTTAAAAAGTTAGTTCAACCAAAAATATAAAATCTGTCATCATTTAGTCACTCTGTTATTGTTCTTTGGTGAAAACGGTTGTTTGTTTCCATGCTGATTGAATGGATAGGCCTCAAAATGATGCAGCACAAGATGAAAGAATCATAACAGTATGAATCATGCGCTATTTACAAATCTTTTGAAGTCAAATGATGCTTTTTTTGTGAGGAAAATGCTGAAATTTAACTATTTACTTACTGATCTTCTTTTTAATAAGCTGTTAACTTCTGTAACTGATTCACTGAATCAGCGATCAGTCTGATTATGAACTCATTTAGTCCATTTATTTCCCCCCCCAAATGAATCAATTAAAAACATTTTCCTTAAAAGAACGTTTTGTTCGAGAATCAGACACCTTTTTGACTGGATGGGTGTCAATATTTTACTTTGATTGTAGAAGATTTCTAGAAGAAATCATGTCAGTCATACAGACCGATTCATGATTTTGTGCCCATTATTGTAACTGCATGAATAGATAAATAAATAGACAGGGATCACTGTTAGTATTTTCTCACATTCTTTTTGTTTTTTCATGGCTGATTATTTGTTTTTTTAAATTGCTTGGCAACAGATACAACTGCTCAGAAATCTATGAGTCATTTAGCTCTCAAGAATGTCATCTACACAGCAGAGCAGATATCTGAACGGTAATAAAAACTCTAGAGCTGCATGGCTCATTGTTAGCGGTGGGAAACCATGGGAAATTAGTCAGTTTAACAATGATGATGGTCTATATCACCAAGAATCCTACTACAACAACAACATCAACAAAAAATTCGATTATACTGTAATCATACAAACTAAAAATTGTAGTCCAATAAAAAAAAAAACAACATAGACAGACTCTAGTATCAGACAAACCACAACATCGCCAGACAGACTAAACTTCAACATTATAATACAGATTTAACTCTAGTGTCAAACTACAATATAATCAGACAGACTAAACCATGACATCATCATCAGACACACTAAACTATAGTATCAGACGAACTATGACATTATCAGACAGACTAAACCCCAGACAGACTGTGACTCTATAATGATTATAAGTACATTACAACCATAAGAAAACAGTGCAGTATAAGTCTAAAACCCTATGATTCAAAAGAATTAAGTTATTTAAGCTAGAACACTGCAATCAGACATTCTAAATCATACACAAAAGAAGCAAATAACACATTTTAAAACCCTATAATACTGATTAATCCAAATCTTATCATCAGACACACCAGGGCCTTGTCTCTTTCAGTTACCCCTGCAGCAGAGCAACTCAGGTCAAAGAGCCAGAGATGTTTTATATAAAGTTCTTTTATAACCTTTAAAATATCTGATTCTTTACCAGTGCTCTCAAAGCAGTAGAAGCTAGACGAACAGAGAGGACAGAGCACACAATTAAATTAAAGAGAAAAGAATTATTGATCCACAGAGTTCGTAGTGCGAGACACGGCAGGACAAACTGTCGTTCATTTGTCCCGAAAACCACACCGCAACCTGCAAGATGAGAGCTTTCCTGAGGGCCAATTTACTCTCATCCCTCTGCTCCTGTGTGTGTGCGTGTGTGTGTGTGTAAGTATGTGGGCTGTGCTGACAGTTAATATCCTTCTTTTTAGAATATGGTTCTGCGGTACCTGGAATCGATTACAGGGGGACGACAGGCGACGCTCCTCACAGGAAACTGCTGCATTCCCTGGGGCCTCTTACACTCACCGAAAAGTGCTGAGCACACAGAGCCGCACAGAAACAGAGCATCTCCTCAACTATCTCACTGCCGTCTCCAGGACAGAGCAGGTCGCGCAAACCGGACCTCAGAAAGATGAAAAAATAAATAAATACAACAATGAAACCATTCAAATTACATTCTGATCTTTTATCTTCCTCCAGCTGACTGCGTTGAGTTTGCAGCATTTGCACTGATTCCTGAAAACTAATTAGGAAAAACATAATGCTTTCATGGGTCATTCATCATGAGCGCTATTGTGCTGGGGAAGGTGCTTTGAAACTGTAACGCGTCAAGCTGCAAGCTACTCGCAGACTGAAGCAGTTAAACAGGTCAAGCTAGCATTTGAGTAATTAGTTATCAACGCTACAAGCTGCTGACAGAACATTAAAGCTGTTTAAAAAGGAAATGTGTATTGAGGAAAAGTTTAAAACATGCTGTTGCAGATATTTTGCTACAAAAAAGATGTAAAATCCCACATATTAACCACTTAGGAATGAATCAGACTTTGCAAAGCTTTGTAAGAAAGAGCATTTTATTACCTGTAAAGCTATTTAAAAGGGAAATATTAATTGACAACCAAAATAAATAAATAAAGATATGCACAAGGGAGTCTATGAAAGCACTTAAAACTGTAATTTTTTTACAAATTAATTTTTGGTTTTCTAATATTTATTTACATTCATTTATAATATTTTTCATGTAATATTTTGTATATGTGCTCAATTAATAATAAATACATTAAATGTTTGTTGTATAAATAGTTTGTATAAATAGCTTCATCTGTTTAACTATTTATAACATTATATTGTTTTGCATGTATTATGCAATTATATGCACGTGTTTATAGGTGTATATAATCAATGTTTTATTTAAAGGGGTCATATGATGTTTCTAAAAAGAACACTATTTTGGGTATTTGGTGTAATTGAGGTTTCTCCTCTAAGCCCCGCCGCCTGAAATAGTTCATTTTGTGCAAAGCTTACCGTTCGAAAAAAAGCAAGGTAAGCTCTGATTGGCCAGCTATCCGGTGCATTTTGATTGGCTGAATACTGCAAGTGTCTGAGGGAAATGTTACACCCGTTACTATAACGTGATGCTGCATAACACCATGACACCAAAACAATAAAAACCATTAAAAACAAGGCATTTGTTGCATGGAGACATAATGACTGATTATAATGACTTAGTACTTAGTAGTCTTTTTATGTGTTGCGCTGCATCGCGCCTCGTAAACATAACACCATGTCGGCATTCGTGATCAGAGAAGCATAGACTGCTCTATCAGGTTCAGGAATCAATCCTCCGTAAATGTGCTGAACACACTCTCATATTTGTGTTAAACTGTTCTGTAACAGTGTTGTAAACTCAACTTAACTCTGATTTCTAGTTGCGTCCTCTTTTGGAAGCACAAAGAAAGTAGTTTCACTTTCACAATGACACACAGCGTCTCCAGAACATAGTGCCTGCAGCATCACTACAGCGACAATAATAGTTCTGCCATCTTTCTTTGCGTAAACATTTGGCATGTTTGAAAATAAACCCACTCTGTGATGTGGAAAAGTGGGGAAAAGAGTGTTTAGGGGGGTATGGACAAGTCATAACTTTAATAAAGAATATCTCTTTGGTTTTAAAACTTTAATCTTTGCAACTTAAGGGATTTTGTGTAAAGTTGCAGCTAGTAACAATTTGAATTTGCATCTTATGCCCACTTTAAAACTTAATTATATATGACATAAGCTAAGATTTCCTTGTGCATCTTTATTTGTGGCAAATAAACTACTACTAGAAGCATGTGTCAAAGTCCTCTAAAGCCAGATATTTCCTCTTTAAATAGTTGTAACTTTTTGTAGCTTACTCTCCCTAACACAGTTTTATGGTTTTTGAAAAAAAAAAAAAAAAAAAAAAGAAGCAGAGAACGGTTATTGAGAAAAACCCTTGAGGCACATTAGGCCCACACAGAATCTGTGCCCACAGAAACTCATCAGATTTCCACAGGATTCAAACCATTCACAAACTCACATGTACATCCCTCATTCCCTATGTGTCTTTTGGCTAATTTGAATATGCTTTCAGCTGCCAATATGATTAGTGCTCTCAGCTACATTTAACACATATTCTAAAACATCTCCTCTCAACGTTGGACAGTAACTAACAAAAAGAATTAATGCTACTAACTTTACCACATTTTTCATAGGTATGACTGTAGCTGCTTAAAAATAGTGCAGCTGTTCCAATAATAAGCTATTTTTTCCCTGCAAGAATATAATGTTTCATCACTGTTTTATGTCACACAGTATTACACAGAGTCTTAGAGTACAGCAAATGTTTTCTCTGCATTCTAAGAAAAAAAGGTACAAAAGCTGTCACTAACCCTTTCAAAAGGTTCAATTGTGTACTATTTAGGTACTAATATGTACAATAGAAATTTGATGAAAGCTCAGAGACCTTTGAATCCATTTCCAAACAGATTTATTCAAGGCCAGATAGGCAGGGTCAGAATCAACTAACAGATATATCCAAGGCAAAACAGAGTCGTAAACAATACCAGGATGGGTTCGGGGCAGGCAGCAGGCAATCATAGAAGATAACACAGGCAGAAATTATAAATCAGGGCAGGCAGCAAAGGGTCAGAGAAACGTCAACAGTCCAAGATCAGAATACGGGGGTCTTGAATCGAGTATTTCGGGCACTCTGTAGGCCTCCTCACCCTCGATGATTAAGGGAGGG
The DNA here is from genome assembly GCA_032275025.1 of Enteromius treurensis. Taxonomy (NCBI): domain Eukaryota; kingdom Metazoa; phylum Chordata; class Actinopteri; order Cypriniformes; family Cyprinidae; genus Enteromius; species Enteromius treurensis. The sequence goes on from JAUCMU010000126.1 coordinate 383,133, forward strand.
GTATCTCTGGTCGCTGCCTCCTCCCTGTCCACTGGCAGGTGTCAGGAGTGACACATAAAAAGTAGGAGAAATACGGTAATTAGAGGGAAGGTTAAGGCAAAAGATACAGGGGTTATTTGACTGAGAATTTTGAAGGGACCCACATACCTAGGACTTAATTTTTTGCTGGGGAGATGGAGGCGAAGGTTTGCCCATTGCTCAGTTAAGTATTCGGGACTGGGGCGACGGTTACGGTCAGCTTGTTCCCGCACTCTCCTTATGGCCTGCTGTAGGTGAACTGTGTTCCAAGTGTGTTCCTCACTGCATTGGAGCCAGGTATTGACGGCTGGTAGGTCAGAGGGTTTACCTGTCCAAGGGAACATAGGTGGTTGAAGTCCAAGGATGCATTTAAAGAATGGGAGTCTGGTGCAGGGTTTGCGGATAGAGTTCTGGATGTATTCAGCCCAGACGATGTAACGACTCCAATCATTTTGATTCTTGTGACAGTAGGTGCGGAATAAGCAGGACAGCTCCTGATCGTTCGGCCTGGCCATTGGCTTGGGAATGATATCCCAAGGTCAGACTCATGTTTATATTGAGCTGCACACAGAACGCTTGCCAGACCCGAGACGTGTACTGTGGCCCACGGTCTTATACCATATCCTCTGGGAGGCCATAATAACGGAATACTTGATCCGCAATCACTTCAGCAGTTTCCCATGCTGTGGGGAGTTTGAGGAGAGGAACAAATTGACAGACCTCCATACGTACTGTGGGCCACCAGAATTGGCAGTAGGTGAGTTCGAGTGCAGCCGTGATTCCTGGATGTCCCGTGCTAGGGGTGTCACGCACCCAATGCAATACCTGATTTTGTAGGGCTTGAGGAACATATGTGAGAGCAGGAGGACAATCTGGTGGAGCTGGTTCATCAATTAGTGCCTCCTCTATTTCCGTTTGGATGTCCCAACAAATGGGTGCCAGGTGGCCATCGAAGAGAGCCACAGAGGCGCGATTTGTGACAAGAAATATTAATATGCCCATGAACATAGTTCAGTATCTTGGCGGTTTGTAGGTATTTGAAGTAAATCTGTCTTTAAGTTGTGTGAAGGCTCGGAGAGTTTCGGGTGACCACTGGATGACCGATGTTCCCTTCTTTACCAGTGACGTGAGGGGAGCAGCAATGATACTGAAGTTCTTTATGAAGCAACGGTAGAAATTAGTTAACCCCGGGAAGCGTTGAAGTTCTTTCAGGGTGGAAGGTTTCGGACACTTGGCCTCTGCCTTGACCTTACGATCATCCATGGTAACTCCCTCGGAGCTGATGATAGATCCCAGGAAAGCAACTTTGGTTTGGTGGAATTCAAATTTCTGGATTTTAGCGTAGAACTGGTGATTAATGAGGCATTGCAGAACTGCTCTGACCAGCTGCACATGGGATTCGTAGGTTTCCAAGTATATCAGGATGTCATCAATGTAGACAATGAGGAATTTTTTCAGCATGTCTCGGAACACTTCATTAATGAATCCCTGAAACACAAAGGGAAAATTGGACAGACTGAACAGCGTAACAAGATATTCGTAGTGCCCCGTGGTGTTCGTGAAGGCGTTCTTCCACTCACCTCCTTCCCAAATGCAAATAAGGTTATATGCACGGCGTAGTTTGCTGAGTTTTTCAAGGGCAGCGGGCAACTAGAGGAAGGGGATAGCGGTACTTCATGGTGATGGCGTTGAGACTGCGATTGTATTTGCAGGGTCTTAGCCCACCATCCTTCTTCACAAAGAAGAGGTGAGAGAGGTGGAAGCCCTTGGAAAGTTCCTCCTCAATATAGGCTATCATCGCCTCTGATTCCAGCTGAAACAGAGGAAAAATACGCCCTTTGGAGGGCGTAGCGCCCAGCATCAGTTCAATGGCACAATCGCTGGGTCAATGTGGTGGAATCTGGGTAGCTTTCTGCTTACTGAAGGCTGTGGCCAGGTCAGAATATTCCACTGGGAGTTCGACAGGAATCGGTTCTTGAGTAACAACAGGTTCAACAGGTTTTTTGTTACAGATGTGTAGACAGCGTGGTTGGCAGGCCTCTGACCATTGGGTGATTTGTCTGTCTGACCAGGATATAAGGGGGTTATGCTGTTCCAGCCAGGGAAGTCCCAGAATTATGGAGTAGTTGGGGATTGAATGATGAACAGCTTGATGGTTTCAGACTGCTGGTCTGAAGTTGTAGTGCATCAGTGATAAACTGCACTCTTCCAGATTCTAATGGTCTTCCATCTAAGGCTGCCACTGCCTCACAGGATTCACATGGAATAAAAGGGACGTCATGAGTCTTAGCGAAGGTCTCATCAATGAAATTACCTGCTGCCCTATAATCTATCATTGTCACTGCCTCAACATATCTCCCCTTTACTTTTAACTTTATATGAATGGTAAAAGATTCAGTTGAGGAAGAACCACTCAATCTCCATGGATTGGAGACATGAAAGAATCGGTTCTTGAGTAACAACAGGTTCAATAGGTTTTTTGTTACAGGTGTGTAGACAGCGTTGTTGGCAGGCCTCTGACCATTGGGTGATTTGTCTGTCTGACCAGGATATGAGGGAGTTATGCTGTTCCAGCCAGGGAAGTCCCAGAATTATGGAGTAGTTGGGGAATTGAATGATGAACAGATTGATGGTTTCAGAGTGCATGCTGCTGGTCTGAAGTTGTAGTTCGTCAGTGATAAACTGCACTCTTCCAGATTCTAATGGTCTTCCGTCTAAGGCTGCCACTGCCTCACAGGATTCACATGGAATAAAAGGGACGTTATGAGTCTTGGTGAAGGTCTCATCAATGAAATTACCTGCTGCCCTATAATCTATCATAGCCACTGCCTCAACATATCTCCCCTTTACGTTTAACTTTATATGAATGGTAAAAGATTCAGTTGAGGAAGAACCACTCAATCTCCATGGATTGGAGACATGATGGCCTGATGGGGCAGTTCGCTCATCAATCTTCCATCTGACTGCATTATAGGCATAGTTGATGATGCATAAGATAAGCTTTAGAGGGCCAGCATCCCACCCGATCTGTGCAGCAAGAGTGCGAAAAGTTAGTGTATATTCAGCAGCCGAGTCTTTACCTTACCGCAGAGAGAGTGCTCAAACAAGTCTCTGAATTGGCGTAGAAACTACGAGGGAATACGTATACAAGGGAAAACCCATGTGTCTGCCACTTTATTGTCATCTTTGGCATACAGTTGAGGTTGTTGGTTAATGAATATGGAGCATTGCAATAGAAATCCCTTACATTTGGTGTGAGCGTGCGCACTGCTCGTACAAGCTCCTCGATAAGCGTGTTGAGTTTCAGAAGCTGTTGCTGATGGCTCACCAATATCAAGGCTTGGGAAGTCCCTTCCGTCATGACTTGATACAGGGTATCAACTCACAGTCTTCTGTGACGATACAGGTACACGTCTTCTGTGACAAAAGCTCAGAGACGTTTGAATCCATTTGCAAACAGACTTATTCAAGGTCAGACAGGCAGGGTCAGAATCAATGAACAGATATATCCAAGGCAAAACAGAATCGTAAACAATACCATGCTGGGTTCGGGGCAGGCAGCAGACAATCAAAAAAGAATACACAGAGAGAAATTATCAATCAGGACAGGAAGCACAGGGTCATTCTGGAGACTGAGCGTGGTTTATAAAAGGTGGGGTAATGAAGCACACCTGGGACGGTCATCAGTCCAAGGTACAGGGCATGATGGGAAATGGAGTTCAGAGGGTTTAGCACGCCGGAGAGGGTTCCCTCCGGTGGCCATCGGAGAGAGCCACAGAGGCGCGATTTGTGACAAGAAATATAAATATGCACACCTTTTTCTCAGTGAATCATATAGTATGGAACACTGAAATTTCTGATTTTGGTTAATGTAATTCACCGTGAGACACACGCATTTCAGCCAGTTCATATGCTTTCACGCCACACCTTGTATTTCTCACGCTGAAAAGTAAGAGATAATTATAACTTGTATATACAATTAATAGATGAGGCGCAAGCATACGATGTGCCAGCTTGCCAGCACGTTCGTTACTAGGCAACATGGGTGCGCGCACGCACACACGG
>JAUCMU010000126.1:391217-402717 GCA_032275025.1 Enteromius treurensis
ACGCCGGAGCCCTTATATGGACAGATTCACAGCTGTTTCAGAAGCGTGGCTAACGCTGAGGCGTTTCCCAATGCGTTATCACGCAGTGTCTCGTTCCTTAAAGGAACTAGGGTTATATTCATAACCCGGACACGTTTTAGTTAAACCAAGTAAAAAACATACAAATATTTAATTGGTAACTAGCTTCTTTTATTGTATTTATTTATATATTTATTTATGTTCACATTTATTATATTTTAAGTAACTATTTGTATGGTTTTAGTTTACTTCACTATAATAACCCTGGTTAACAAACAAAAACACTAAATAAGAAAGTCATGGAATAACATGGTCTCATGTCTCTCTGTAAGGCAGTGGTTTTGGGCCGCTCCGGTCAGCAGATGACGGCACAGATGCTGAGAGCAGGTGTATGTATATTTCAGCAGCTCAGCGCCTGGACATGAAGCGCCTCACTCAGGAGACACACACACACTCAATTCTGGCATACAGATGCTGGCTGTTGACTCTCATTTGTCAGACGGGTTTCGCCTGGAGCCCATGAAAGGTCAACATGCATGCTCACATGTGTTCCTACCTATGTCTGCTGGGAGAAAACTCAGAAGAGCTACAGTCATCCTACAGTCACTGTTTTCCTCCATCACTGCACATTCCAACTCATAACATTTAACAGACACCTTATCAACTGTAACACATTTAAACCAAACCAAAACTACACTCAGCTGGATAATAACAATTGTGTTCTTTAAATTACTTTAATGTGGTAGCTGAACTGAATTAGTTTACATATTGCAACATCGACACATTATTGAACTGAACTGAATCAACACTCAACTGAACTGAGCTGAAGAATGACACTATTGCCTTTTGTAGTGCTGCTTTACAGATGAAATTTAAATTTGTTTCATTATTGAAGAACTTTGCAATCTTGACACTGTTACAGTATTGTAATGCTTTAAAACTATCTGCATAAAGCACTGTATAAATAAACTGTATTGTCAATCATTTCTTCCAAAATTTGGCAGGAGGGTAATTTACTGCACACACTTTACTGGAAGCCATAATGCAATACACAATAATTTCTAACATGTAAATTATGCCTTTTAAGCACATTACAATGCATTGTATGATCCTATTAATAAATGTAACAACATATATACAGATGTGGCTATTAGAAATGCGTGTTACAGGGAAAAGGATGTCGTGAATTCCTACGCCACTCAGAGGAATTCACTCAGAAAACACATTACCAGTAGGGGCAGTTGTGCATCATTCTCAGCAGTGGCCAGTTCTGAAGTGGTGGGCCATTATCAGCGTTAACATGCTGCGTTACCATGAGACTCTTATTGCACAATAAAAAATATATCGCCGTTAATCTATTCACAGAGTTGTGTTGGGAGTAGCGGCCTGCATTCCCCCGGCTTTACTGCGGGAGCCGCGGACCCGACAAGACTTCTTGCGGCAAGGGAATACATTTCAAAATACAACGCGGAAGTGGTCGGGATCTGGTGTAATTTCAACGGGAGCGGGTGGTCTAACAATATAGTGTTCCTGTTGTTTTTTCGGAACAGCATATCTGTGATCTTCTCTTTCTTATTGAGCACCAGTACAGCCAGTATATGTGATAAATATAGGCTACAATGTTGTACATACATTTGTTTCTATTTATTTTATTTTTGCAACACATTTTCCATGATGACAGATAAATGTTGAAAGCATCTTGACAAGATGAATAAAAAAATAATTACAATGCTTGCACAACCTAGAGTTTTGTCTGTTATCTCTCTCTTTTGGTAGTACCCACTTTAAATGTGAGATTTTGGAAACCAGATCTAAACCTTATTCTAAACGGGCAGCGGGTGAACAAAGACTGAATATACAGCGGGAGAAATCGGGTGTGGAATAAAACCTCGCGGGAGCAGGCAGGAGTGGGACTTAAAAAACGATCACCCGCAGACCTCTAGTTGGGAGCTGGGTCTATACGCATGCTATTAATTTCAAAATTAATCTAGATTAAAAAAAATTATCTATGCCCACCCCTAATATATATATAGGGGTGGACAGAGCATGTGGACAGAGAATCTCACAGTGCAATGAACAAAAAATAATCCAACTAATATAGCCCATTGAAAGATTTAGCATTGGTAAAAATCTAACTAATTTAACTTGACCAGAGCCCGTGTTTTGTTTCCCTTCTCCCCAAAACGGCAAATACTGTTTTAGTTATTAAAATAGTTATGATTAGATTTTGTTTCGTTTTTTATTAAGTTAATTTAGAAAAACGTTTGGAGCCCTTTTTGTCTGTCAAATAAAAGTTTTTTTTGTCTTTTGAAGTAGGCCTAAAAAAACATGATATGTATATATATATATATATATATATATATACATATATATATAGTAGAATATAATTTATTACTCTGATATGAGCAGAATTTTCAGCATCATTACTTCAGTCTTCGCTGTCTTATGCTTCTTATCATGACATATTTGATTTTGTTTTATTTTATTGAAATAATTTTTTACTTTATTTAAATACATTTGTTTATTTATTTAATTTCTTTTTTTAGGATTCTTTGAAAAATGAAAAATTTAAAAGAAGAGCATTTATTTGAAATACAGATCTTTAGTTACATTATAAATGTCATTGTCAATATTTTATTAATTTAATGAATCCTTGCTGAACGTTTAATTAGTTGGTTTACATAAAAATAATAATCAGCAAAAACTTTATTTTACACTGATAACAATAAGATTGATAAAAATGTTTCTCAATCACCAAATCATATTTTTTAATCAAATGAATGCAGCTTTGGCGTAACCTATATTTTTCTCCCCTTCTGAATATCCTGTGGTGCGTTACAGAAGTAAAATAGGTTGATTCATGTTGAAGTGAAGTTTTCTAGCGGTGACATCACTGTAAACCTGCAGCACACACAGACTCTGAGTACAGCTGGCCTTCTCTGTCTCTGTCTTATATTAAAGAGGGAGTCTGCGCTAGGCCTGATGAATCCTGCCGCTGAGCTGCTCTGTAATGAGCACAGGCCACCATCTCTCAGGAAACACTTAAGATTTGATGAGATTGTGAGAGCCGACTGTAAAACACAGTCAAACTTCTTAAAGCTCTGCCTGCGGCTGCATACCAGCTGTTCATTATTCACACTGAAAAAACAAACGCTTTACATCTACCTGTACACTGTTTGCTTGACTAAATCATGCAGCAGTCTGAGGAAACAAGCCCGAGTGGCACAGAATGCTCAGCATGGTATATTAGTCTATGTCTCTGCTATCGCTGCTTATAACTATGCGGTGGACGGACCTTTCTTGGGAAGGCACCACTTGATCATCATGTTACTTAGGGGTGCGTAAAGGTTGAATACAACCAGACCACACCTGATCCCTTTTTGGGACCTTTGTCATCCTATCGGGACTATGGAAGGCCCCCTTCGAGCCGCTGGACTGAGGTTTCTGTCACAGAAAACTTCGCTCCTGACAGCGCTCGCCTCCATGAAGAGGATGGGAGACCTGCATGCATCCTTGGTCAACAAGTCATGCCTAGAATTCAGTCCAGCCTTCTCTCATGTTATCCTGAGACCCAGGCCTGGTTATATGCCCAAAGTTCCCACCACGCCCTTTCGGGATGGGGTGGTGAGTGTTCCGTACGCGCTTTGCTCCTTTATGTGCAGTTTTAGGAACTCCGAACAGCTCTTTGTTTGTTTCAGGAGGTCAGCAGAAGAGGAATGCGTTCTCCAAACAGAGGTTGGCTTTTTAGGTGGTCGATGCCATCACCTCGGAGTACCAGGCTGAAGGTGAGCCGTGCCCCCTAGGGGTGAGAGCCCACTCCACCTTGAGTGTCATCTTCTCCTGGGCGCTAGCGCGAGTCGGCTCTCTAACAGGCATATGCAGAGCTGCAGGTTGGGCGACACTCAACACAGTTTTACAACCTCTGCATAGATCCTGTGTCCTCCTGTGTGTCGGCTAATAACACGTAATTCTGAGAGGACTGGGAGGGTGTCGGCTTGCTGGGATCCGAGCACTTTCCTCCAGTGTTTCCGTAAGGTTCACTGGCTCCTCCTTACCCCTCAGTTAAGGTTAGCCTGAGTAGCCATGACTGTGCCAACGGAGGGGCATCCTTCACCCTCCTCCGCCCTGGCATCTTGTTCCGTGGCTTCTTCCACACAATGTTCCCTTGATTTAGTTCAGTTCCCATTTCTAGCCGCCCAGTTCTTGGTGCTCCATCCCCAACTTGCATATCTAGGTCCCCTGCTGGGCCCACTTCTGGCCCCCAGGGAGTTGGGATGGTCATGTTGGACAGCCTCCGATCTGTCCTGTTTATGCAGCTTGACCTTACGGCTGAGAGGCCCATTCATGGCACAGGCCGGGTTGTGGCGCTTTCCATAGGGGACCCATGACGTCAATGAGGTAATGTCATAGTTACTGACTGAAAGGGAATGTCTTGGTTACGTATGTAACCCTTGTTTCCTGAAGGGGGGAGTCGGCCAGTTACGATCGGCTCTGCAGCAAGAATCTGAATGGTGAGGCACACCGCCATCTTATATACTCATATGCACTGGGAGTGGCTGGCATGCTCTCACCGGCCAATCCCGATTGGCTTGTTCTCAAAGATCAGAGCGGATTGGTCTCTCAGGCGAGACCCATGATGTCAGTCAATGACGTAACGTCCCTCCTTCAGGGAACGAGGATTAAATACAGAACCAAGACGTTTTCTCACACAACCGAACATACAGACGAGACGAGAGATTTTCTGCTCGGGTCCAAACAATAGCTGGGAGAAAACCCTAGAGAGGGAGGATTCATACAGCTGAATGCTAAAAACATTCAGCAAACATATTCATGCAGACGTGCAGAAAGATTTTAATGCAAGACAAAACAGGGGGAACAAGTTTTTTTTTAGTTTTTTTTATGCACTGGTCAATTTTGGGTTATTTGGCTTTCACGTAGTTTTAGACTATAGTGGAAAGAAAACTTTATTGCACTTTATCTATTTCGCATCTGTACATTTAAAATAACAATTTTATAGAGTGTTTACTCATATATTATTTGCCTGGTTTTATATGTTTATATTTTAAATTACTGTATTTTTACCATGATTTTTTTCATGCAAGATTTTTGATATTTTTATAGAAGAAGCAATGGATAAAAAATTGGATGGACTGTTGTTACAATAATGTCATGGAAGAAAATTACTTTTTTTGTAAACAATGTGTATTTATGTATTTGAAAGTCGTAGTGTAATGTAAACTTTAAACTTTGTTTAAATAAAGAGTCTGCCCTCATGAGGATCTGCTGCCTATGCAGTTCCCTATGTAGGCTGCAGACAGTGAAGCGTTTTTGGATTTGAGCCTCCGTTTCTCTCCATGAGGCCAAACCCATGCTGAGTAAAATCAACAGTCTCTCCAGGAACCGCTTCAGGTGATCTTTCTTACAAAGATCCGTGACGAAGCCTCATCTATGAGCATGTTCACGTTTACACTCTTTAAACCGTGCAAGATAATTTCTCTCAGAAAGTCATGTCAGACATTTCTCTTAAGAATTGTTCAGGGGAAAAAAAGAGACTAAAATGAGACAACTGTTAAATACAATAAGAGTATGTGAGTCAATGTCTAAACATTTGTCAAGAACATGTTCAGGTCATACTGAAGGACACTATTCCATAATAAAATAAAAATTAGACAATCAAGACGTTTAAAGAACCACAAATAAAACAAAATAAAGTCCAGGTCACATTAATCATTACAGTAAAAACAAATGTTTATTTCAACTAGCAGAAAAATTGGAAGAAATTGGATGATTCTGTTTTGCCACATATAACAATAAATTAATCTATTTATGCAATTATTTGGTTCCCATGCATACTAATTTAAAATAATTTACATTAATGATAAATCTAAACAAATACATATGGTCCATTATTGGATGATTCTGTGTTCCCAATATAAAATTATTAAAATAAAACATTCATAATTTTTTACTATAATTTGGGCTAGGGTTAGGAACTTTTCTTTTCTTTTTTTATAATTATGTTTTTTGCGTGTGTTTATGCTTTTATTTTGATATAAATTTATTTATATTATAAAAAAATAATAAATTTGGAGCTTGATTGAGATTAATTGGAGTTTTCATGAGATGTGATGCATACAAATATTAATGTAAAGAGAATAGCTTCAGAGCTCTTTGACTATCATGACACATTTGAGCAAAATCTGAAACATGGCTGAGATCTTCTATAACTCATGTGAGATTCAGGAGAAACATCTGGAGACTTCAGCAAAAGTCTCCATTTCCTATCAGTGCTGTCTCAGCAGCACAAGCTCAGCTGACTCTGACAAAGGCACTGCTGCACAATGCATCATGGGAGCGTGTGGTCGCAGCGCAGATGACCCAGAATATTTTCTGCTGACATTCCTCGGAGGCGAGGAAGCTTGTGTGCAAGCTAAAACTGGGTTACATAACATCATTCTAATATAGTCATGCAGGTAAGGCTTCCGAATGACTTAGAAACAGCACAGACCTGCTCATTTCTTAAAAAAATACAATCACAGCAATAAAGAAAAAAAATAGTTGTGGAGATATTGGCCTGTTAGCGCTTATTCAGATGAGTCTGTATGCGATGACAGATAACTCCAGACCTACTGATATAAAAAAAAAAATTACTTTATTTGGAGCATTACTTGTGCACAATGCGTATTTCTTATTAATAAGCCTAAAATGCGTGTTTCTGTCACTTTTAATATGGGTTGTGTGATATTGCTCTTTAAATGCTAAATATTTTAGGTGTACCTTAAGTGTACTCGCAATAGTTTCACTTTAGCACAATTAGATATACAAAACATGTGTTTAATTGGACTTCAGCCCTACTTCTGACATTTAAACTGGATTAAGTACAAAATTAGTTGTTCCAATTCATACCAGTTTAATACACTACAAGTACAATTGCATGGCAGTACATAAATATGAAAATGTATTTGTAGTATACTGAGCATGAATGCAATTCAAATACATTTAAGTATATTTATTTTTCACTAGGGCAGCTAGGTTAAATTTGCATGTAAAACCAACTAATGTGAGAAAGCCGCGGTCAGACAGAGATGTGCAGACATGAAGCCCGCAGATCCCACAAGTGCATTCAAACAGGCCAGCAGAACTGTTGAAAGAGCAATAAATGTTTCAAGAGCAAGAGCTTTTAAAAACACATCCAACAGCGCTGGAACTTAACTTAATAATTATTTAAAAGCTTGTGTACATGAGTGTGTTGCAACCATTTAGACTGTGTGTGTGTGTGTGTTTGAGAAAGAGAGATTGCAGTGTAATTGAATAAGACAGATACATGCACAGAAGAACAATTCCCCTCCTCCAATCCCATCAGCCCCGAGCATCATTACACACATGCCGTGTTCGGTAGGGAAAGACGGCTGCTGTAATTTCCATTCAGCAAGACGGGAAAAGGCACTCTTGAGCGGAAGGCATCGGTGCGACTCTGAAGCTGTGAAACCGCTTAATCAAAGCTTTCATGGATTTTCTAGCACTGTTGCATGCATTGCATTTCGCCTTGGTATTGATTATTTTAGAATAGTGGAGAAATTGAATGTTAGGATTAACACAAACAACCTGAGAACATGCTGGGGCCTCGTTTATAAAATGCATGATTGGAATGAATACTTCACAAATTTAAACAAATAAGAATTTATGAAGGTAAAATCTGAAATAAAATGTTATGTGTACATCAACTGAAGAGCACGCACAAAAAAAGCTTTGCACTCTTATTCGGTAATTAAAATGATTCAACAGTTTATTAAACTGTTAAGATAAATAGACAAAAAAATATATATTTTTGTGTATGTATCACATACATTTAAATAGGGTTATTGTATTGTAGTTACTGAAACAAAATTTAAAACCGTAAAAATCACTTAAAATAAAATAAACATTTTACTGAAAATAAAATAGTTTATCTTTTTGTACTAAAAAAAAAAAAGAATAAAAAAATATATAAAAATGTAACTCAAAATATTGACAAAAATAAATAAATAAATAAAATGTTATCTTAATGACACTAAAATAACAGCACAAATAACACTTGTTTGTATGCATGGTAATAATAATTGCTGTAAATTTTATAGCAAATATTCACAATAAGATAACGTTAATGTATTTGCCTATTAATTGAATTATACAAAAAAAAAATGCAATTTAAAATGTATAATGGGTACATGTAAGTTTTGTAACATTCATTATTTCTATTGTAATTGACGGCTGTAATCATTTTTATATTTTCTACTTTGTGCTTTTGTGTTAATTTTAGAAAAAGCTAAATGTCTGTTTTTGTCATTTTATTAGAAGTAGACGTAGAAGCAGAAGTAAATTACATGAAATATAAACTATAGCATATTTGGGATAAAATGCAATTATTAAGTGAATGTATGTTGAAAACAGGGGCTTGTGTAAACTGATGTGTGTGGATTACACTGGGGTTGGTGTAGTTTAATCTGACACGCATGTGCGCTGTAGACTCAGAATGAGGCCGATCCTCATGCTTCAAGAGCAAATATGGGAAGGTTCCAGAATCACGAAGCAGTGGGACGGGAAAAGCCACTGTTGAGTGCTGCTTTGAAGCTGTGAAACTGCAGCCTGGTGCTTAATCAAAGGTCTCATGGTGTTTGTTTAATTTCTAGTGCTGGTGAACACATTACAAAGACCATTAATTGCTTGGGCAGCCGCCCAACACTTACCGGCAAACACTCAGCCCATCACCGAGAACCAGAGAGACGAGACAGTTAGAGCGCTGCCATAGGCCTGGCCCAAGGGATCAACAGCCCATCCTGCTCCTCACCTCACACATGCATTTACAACACATCATCATCTCCTCAGCACTATTTATACCACATCAAGTGGCTTTAAGAGACATTCTACTTCTGCATTTCTGAATGAACCATTAAATGCAATGCTAAATGGAAATGCAGGCTTGGATATGATCATAATCTGCAATTCCCTTCTGAATGTCCTCTTTTTCATGGCAATGTCCTGACAGATTTCATACATATTTATTAAAAGTGCATATTTGTGTGCTTAAAGTCTGCTAAATTGGAACAACTACTTTTGTACTTAGTGCACTTCAAATGCTGGCTAGTACACTTCAGTTTAGAAGAATTAGTGCTGAAGTCTAACTAAAGACATACTGAAGCACATTTAATTGTGCAGAAGTCAAACTATTGCAAGTATACTTGAAATATCTGGCATGTAAAGACCGATAATATTCAAGGATCTTACAATTCTCATCAATAGTGACAAAACACATTTTAGGCTTATTGTTAAATGTGCATTGTGCACAAGTACATACTCACTAATTAAGTTCAGTTAGCAATATGTCAGTACGTATGTTAATAGATCTGAACTATACTATATTTTTATTTTAAATATATTACTTTTTTAGTTGTGCAAGGTTTCATGTTGATTTTCAGTATGTACGTTAACGTATATGAATTTAACAGCTAAAAACATTTTAAAAAGCAAAATAATTATTGGTATCCAAGACGATACCTGTACTTACAGTAAACATATACAGTAGCATGCTACTCCTTAAAATAGTCATTGCATGATGCAGACTGTTTTACAAAAAAAGCAAGCAAGTAAACTGAAGTATGTACTGCAGTGCACAGTACAAACTATTTCCTAGTCCGTCTTTAAAATGAAAAGACGGACTAGCTTTACTGCACTCCAATTATTTTTATTATTAAAAAACAGTTATGCACTTTAGGTCTCTTCAGTAAACGTATGAATGACTGAAGCGTAAAACGTTTCTGCTATTTCACCTCACATCATTTCTCTGCTTTTATGACAGCTGCTTTGAAATCCTGGAACAAGTGAGGTTCGCTTCACTAAAATGGACCCTTTTCTCCCACTTCTGGGTGGCAGCAAGCAGGGGAAGATAATTTGTTATTATTAGTGAAAGCAGAATTGTGTTTTTACGCTGTTTTCATGTCACACCAAACACAGAATTGCCTTTGGGGCTGAAGCTGCAATAAAGATAAATTAGAAATAGATTGCAGAAACTGTTTCCATCCATAACAGTGACTTTGTTTTATTTCATTTCGTCGGAGCACTCACTAGGTTACGTTCCCTCCTCCGCACTTTAGGGCTGGAGGTTCTTCCTCTCGGTACATTGTCACGCTCGCTGCGTGAGCCCTGTGGGCTTCATCAAGAGGCGCTCTGCAGAAACGCTGCATTTCGCATTAATCAGTGCAGCCTCTCGCAGGTACCGCTACACCAATTAAACCCCGCACGGCCCGGGACATGGACGCTGCTGGAGGGTTTGCCGTCCGGTTGGGGGACATCCAATGAGGGTGTTTTTGGCCAATCGGACACCGGCTCCAGGCACAGGGGGTTCCTCTACAGTCACCTGACCGCGGTGTAGGACGCAAGAGGACACTGGGAAGGACGGTGCGTTTGCGCTCGTCTGGGGAATGGGATAAAAATACTGAGCTGACAAGCCAATTAATCAGCTTTCAGGGCACTGCGGTGGGGAGCATCCTCCAAAGGGCGCCAGGACGCTGTCTCTTTAAGAAGGAGCCGCTCTGATGCTGATTGGTTTTGCATTTTGCAAATTGGGAAATGCATTTTTAGAATTTGAACTGCAGCTTCATACCCTTCAAACATGAATTTTAACTCTAGCAGTATTTTTTCCATCTGAGTATTCAATGTGCCTCAAATACATTCAAACATATTTGTCACCATTTTTTGACCACATCTTCGTATTTGTGTGTATTTTGGTGTAAATTGTTCTTCTGGCATCCACTTATTCACAGTTTCCATATATTTCTGTTTGTTTGAAAAGAAACTGGAAAATATATCAGTTCACACACAGTTTATAATGTGTGTAAATTGATAATGTGTGTAGAACGTGCGGAAATTATTGTCATCAGTGGCAAGTTTACATCTCACAGTTCTGACATGTTGTTCCCCCTCAGAATATTGAGATTATTTAATGCTATTAATAAAAACTCACAACTGTACGATATAAGACAAAGTCCAAATTGAGGGGTTTATGCATATAAACTTGCATTCTGCTTTTCTGGTAATTGCGATTTTTCTTTCTTTTATAATTAAGATTTTTTTCTTGCAACTTTGAGTTTTCATCTTGCAACTAACAAACAAAGTGTACTAAATAAACTCACAATTCTGAGAAAAAGTCCTCACTGAGAGTTTACAACTCACAATTCTGAGGCATAAACTGACAGTTCCCGAGGTTTTGGTCTTTTTTTACAGCTCGCAAATAATCTTGCAATAAACTTGTAGTTCTAGGGGGAAAAAGTCTGAATTGTGATTTTACAAGTCAAAATTGTGAGATATAAATTTTTTGCAAATCTCGCATCCCTTGTCCCAGAATACCAAATTTACATCTCACAATTGTCCAGGGTATCCCTGTACTTGGCCGCATTCATCTTTCCCTCGATTGCAAGCAGTCGTCCCGTCCCTGCAGCTGAAAAAC